>OZ025293.1:73993924-74071924 GCA_964019185.1 Maratus speculifer
TGGTTGAAAATCTTGGAGAAAATTCATTAATTGCACTGCGTCGCACCTATGATGCCATCAAATCAAAAGGGGGACTTTCATCAGACTGTGACGTCAGAAATGTTACAGTATGCAAAATTGTCACGGCAACGATATCATCAAGCACTGGAGGAGAATAAAAAAAGACAACAAAATGAAATGAAGAATATCAATGAAAAGCGAAAAATTAAAGATCAAGTAAAGATCTTGAAAAATAAAAAAGCAAAGTTGTCAAAAGAAGCTACAATTCAGGCAGAAAAAATTGATCAAGAGATCTGGGAACTTGAAAAAAATTTAAATTAAAACATTTCTTTCATCTTGGGGAGGGGTGGGGGGCTTTGGTAATCTTTTTTTTTTTTTTTTTTCTCCTATAAAGATTAATTTTTAAAAAGGTTTTAAAAGCTGAAATTTTAAAATAATACATTAAGCTTATTTACTTTTTTAATATTAAAAACTCAAATGCTTGCATGAGTTACTTTTTTACTATTGTATGTACAAAATTTTTTAAAGGTCAATCAAAAAGGTTTTAAACTGAAATTTTAAAATAATACATTAAACTTGTTTACTTTTTTACTAATTGTGTGCAGAAAACGTTTTAAAGGTCAATTAAAAAGGTTCTAAAAATGGAAATTTTAAAATGCATTAAACTTATTTACTTTTTTAATATTAAAAACTCAAACGCTTGCATGAGTTACTTTTTTACTATTGTGTGCAGAAAAGGTTTCTTGTTAATTTGATGCTTTTACAAAAATTGTTACAAATTAAAAGTATTAAAAAAAAAAGATTTTTAATGGAATAAGCATAAATTTTGTTATAGGCTAGGAAAGTCAATTAATAAAACACAAAAATCATTGTGTAATTCTTAATGTAACCATCAGGAATATGCAGTTTATTTGATGTAGCATCTTATTAAGAGAAAAAATCATTGTAAAAATTTGTACTCTCAGACCCTCTTAATCATTATTACAAACATTCAACTTGATGAAAATCAACTGTCTCATTGTTCTAAAGGATTTTTATTTTTAATGATAATTTCTTGTTAAATTTAAGCATTTGTTTGATTTTGAATTTTTTGTGTACATAATGCAAGAAGGAAATAAAATTTTCAATTTTGAGAAATGTTAGTGCTCTTATAATTCAGCAGATTTCTTGGCCAATTATTACAGTTTACACATAATACAACTTAGTACTTGGGTAAGTAGAAAATAAATATATATAGATTTTTTTTTTTATATATCTGATGATTTTTTATATCTTTACTTTTACTGACTGCCTCTTAATTTATTGTTTACTTAAACTGATTACCTTTTTATTGTTTTATGGATGATATTAGAGGACATAAATACAATTATATATATGATGTATAATCTTTACTTTTACTGATTAACTCTTATTAATTATTTTATGGGTGGGTGTGGGCATGATACTGATTTTTTAATGTCGTTAAATGCTCATGTGAAAAAAATAATTTATTGCGAAAATTATCAGGGGATTCTCAGGGGATTTTTTTTTGCAAAATGAGTATGAACCCTGTTAGTGCAGTCTTCGGACGAAATTTGCGTTTTATAAATTGTCTTTAGACGAAATTGACATTTTTCGAGGCCCTTTGTCTGAATGTTCGTTTTTTACGCGATTCTCTGTTGAAATGCACGTTTTCTACGCAATTCTTTGTTGAAATTCGCAATTTTTTTCGAGGTCTTTTGACGAAATTCGCATTAACAGTAAATAATTCGTACATAAAATTGAGGGAATATTTTTATTTTTTGGTGCTAAAAAAAGTTACAAAAAAAAAAGTTGTTTCTTTCCTAAAACTTTCTGCGCATGGCGTGCGTCTATATAATACAACTCTGTATGCATGTATAAATTTTGTACACTGTGCAGTTCACATCTGTATACAGGGTGTCCCAAAAAGATAGTCACAACTTTAAGAAAAAATACTGGGAGGATAATTGTAGAAAAAATGACAAATTTGTTGACAGGAGTATATTTTTGCAATTTTTTTACTTTGCTTATTTACGTGCTTATATGATGTCTAAAAGGGAATGTCACACATTGGTCATAATTATTTCATGTTACTTTCATGTTATCAGGAAAACATTAATAAAGACAATCTTTTGAAAACAATACAATACAAAGTTTTTATAATAAAAGTTTAATCATTAATTTTCTAATGAAGTAGTTTGTTTTTTGCATAAATGAATGGAGTACTTGAAGCAAAGAGGGGAAGACCACACTACCTTCCAAAATGTTTACAAATATTTGGCATCTTTTAATGAAAATCCTGATTAGTCTCATAGGGGCCCCTAAAAAGGGGAGTCCGGGGCAACTGCCCCGCATGCCCCTGTATGTCGCATAAGTTTAACCCTGTTACTGCCGTTTAAGATCCTTTTCTTGGCAATACATCGCACCAACAATGTCAGTAATACAATACTAATTGCAGTAATACTTTTTTTTCTATGTTGTAAATATAAGACAGTAAACATATTGTCATAAAATGTGTAAAAACTCCATTCTCTCCCCAAGACTCCTACACTGGAAAATTACTGTTATTATCTCGTGGAATAATTTAAAACAATCTGGAAGCATTCATATATATAACTGTTTAATATAATATAATAAAGATATAGGTTGCATATAATGTACATAAATACTACACGACACCAGTCTGATGTTATGTGCTCAATAAAATGAATGCTAAATGATTGTTTTGTATTAATTTAGTTTCGCTTCTGTATTACTTAACATTTTAAATAACGTTTTATATTTAATAGATGTTGATTAAATTAACATTCTAAATGCGTTTGGCCTTTTACAGCTGTAAATATGACTGGCGGTTAACAAATCCGAAGAAACCGACTGGAAAAGATTCATTCTTGAATTTGAATGGGGAGTCACCAAATAAGCCAGTTACAGCCAAGATGGCTTCATTTATGGCGACTTATTTTGGTTGCCAAATTTGGCAACATTTCATTAAATGGTGCCAAACTTGGCAACAAGTTGGCTCTGACACATAGTTTTATGCTTGTGATTGGGAAAATGGTTACAACAATGATAGTTAATTTGGGAGAAATCAATAATTTTATCAGTTTTTGCCTAATTACTAAAAAGGTACTTAACCAATTTCCTGAAACGGAAGTGGTACTAATTTGAGAGCAATCTCTTTCATTTAACACAAAAACCAAATTAATCGGTTGGTTAGTTTCGGAATAATCGGTGAACATACATAGAAAAAAAATACATATCAAATTGAAAACTTCCTCCTCCTTTTTAGAAGTCGGTTAAAAATCATATTCTGGAAATGCTAGTTGATAGAAGTATTTCACCTAAACTAATAAATTAATTTAAATTTGTCTTAGTCTTTGTGCAAGCTGTCTTGCACTAACTAAATTTTAATTTCATATCAATAACTTAAAGATATGAAGATTTTTTTTTTAATTAAATGTAAACAAGTTAATATCTTTTACCAATTTCCTTCTCTCAACATAAGTTTCATTCACAATCTGCACCATTTAAACATGAATACTGTTTTATCATATTTTAGAGGCATTGTTGTTATGATTGTATAAAAATATAAATATTTCAACACAAAATGAGTGTTTTGGTTAATAACTTTAAATTAGGTGTCGTAGCATTTGACTTTTCCTCTACTACTGCTTCTAAATAACATTCATTGAGATAGATTACTTCAATATGTGCAATAAAAATCAACTGTAGAGATTTAAGTAGTGGTAGATAAAAAGAAAGATCTTGCAACCCCTATCATAAAGTATTAGCCTCCTTAATCTTGGCAGTTGTTCTGAAAACCACTTTGAGAAAATTAAGAAAAAATAAGAATAATATCAGTAAAATTTCTTTATTATAAGTATTGATACTTATATCACAGTACAATATCAATAAACCTTTATACAGAAGGGCACAGAGCAGGATCAAGCCCTAAATTAGTGTTTCTCCCTTATAAAAGCAAGTATTGGATCAACAAATGGACAAGTTCAAAATCATGCACGGCATGAAACCTCTGAATTTGCATTATCCCAAACACAATATATGATAAATTAAAGATTTTGTACATAAAATTTGAATTTTTTAAATAAATTTTTTTCTTTTTCTTTCTTTTTTTTTTTTGCATCAATATAATGTTTTAAAAACATCAGACATTTATCTTACATTATGTATTATAAAAATATATAATGTAGGAAGACTAATGTCTAAAATGAATATTTTAGAACAGAATTGTGTATGAAATTTAATTCAACACAACTCTATAATTAACATCACATTATTACCACAATTAAAGAATGGATGAATGTTATTGTTGGAACTGTGATAGCACGAAAAAAAAGGGGGCAGAGGAAATCCATACAAGAAGTTTTAATAATCTTTATAATTTTAATGAATTGAAGTTTAAGAAGAAATAATAATTGGCGTTTTAATCTTGTAATTTTTGCACAGTTTTTCTAATTTATAGTCAGACCTTAAAAAAAGAACTGTAAACACAGGAATGATCTATATTCTGCAAAAATGTATAATCCGGCGAATCCTCGGTTCCTAAGTTTACAGATTTTGCAGAGTTCACTGTATATGTAAGACAAAAACCATAATAAATAAAATGAGCAAAAAACATAAATCTTCAAAAAATACAATGAAAATTTGTTCACAATCTGACAATTAATAACAGATATATTTTAAATAATAAATAAGAAAAATAGCATCATTTTTTACTTTTTTTTAAATTGATGTGTTTGACATTTGGTATGTTGAAAAATATTTTTCTCCCAATTAACTTAAAACTTTAATGCAATCTCAGACGCTGACAGCTGGTAAAAAGCTTCACTGATATTCAGTAATAAAACAAAAAAACCTTAGTTCCTTTTTAATTTCCAGTTAAGTGTTGATGACCTAAATACATTAAATTATAAAATATTCTTGAGTAAATATAATATTTAAAATACAATTTAATAATCTTTATTAAACAATTCTTTAAAAGTAATCCTTTCTTATTATTGAGTAAGAATTAAAAAAGGGTTTGGAATAAATAATTTCTCAGCAGTTAATGTGCATTTGATTGCATTTCTTTCTATGTGCTAGGAATACAGAAAATGCATGTCTAATGTCTGCCTGAAAGAAAATTCTGTTTTTTTTCTTTCATGAAATGTACTTTTATAAAACAAAACTTCTTGTTCTGAATATTGCACATTTTTTTCATGATACTTAAAAAAAATAAACTTTTCTCTGCTTCTCAGACATGGTACAGGCTCAGCAAAAATGTTCAAACTTTCATAGTCTCATGGGCTTTTGATAAAATTTCCATTTTTCGGCAGAATTGACGAAATTTGTATTTTTTCTGCAGTTTTTTTGATGAAATTAGCATTTTACTGTGAACATTTGACAACATTCGCGCTTTTCTATGAACTGTTGTTGAAATTTGCGGGTTCTCTCCCGATTCTTTGACGAAATCCGTGGTTTTCCCCCATGATCCTTCAGTGGAACTCGCAGTTTTTCCCAATTTTTCGACAAAATTCACATATTTTTTGTGATTTTTTGAGGAAAATTGCGTTTTCTTGATGCATTTCACATTTTTTTACTGCAATCTTCTAACAAAATTCGTGTTTTTACCATGATCCTCTGACGAAATTTGCATTTTCCTGCAACCCTCTGACGAAATTAGCATCCCTTTTCAAGATCCTTCAACAAAAATCATGCCTTTTTCAGTGATTGTTTGACAGACATCACATTTTTTCTGTGATCGTTTAACAGGCATCACAGTTTTTCTGCGATCCATTGATGTTATGTTTTTCTGTGATCCTTTGAAGCAATGACCACAGAACATGCAAGTCACTGATCCAACATTTTTGCCAACTCCATTATAGTCAAGAAAAGTTGCTTGACGCTGTTTTTATGTATTCTTGATTGCCTAACTTTTTACTTTCTTCTGTCTTTGCAAGAAAAAAGTATTGGATTCGTAAAAATTTTTGAATTCCAGTTTTTAACGGATTTACATGTTTCAGGGGTCAAAGATTCCAAAAAATATATTTTTATAAAATGTCTATCTGTATGTGACAAAATTTTGGGCACTATCTCAAGAACTAATGCATGGAATTTGACAAAATTTTAGATTCAGTTAGACAAACTGAATCTGATTAGTTTTTGGTGTATATCGCCCAACAGGCGGTGCTGCCATGATGCCTTTTTCATGATTTCCACAATACCTATATCTCAAGAACTAATAGAAAGATTTTCATAAATCTTCAGATTCTATTAATCCTTGATATAATATGGTTTTGATTACATTTTGGTGTACATTGCCTAACAAGTAGCATAGCTATGCGGCATTTTTCGCGATTATCACAGTAGCTCTATCTCAGGAACTAATGCACAAATTTTCATCAAATTTTAAATTCAGTTAGTCCCTGTCATAAATTAGTATTCATTAGTTTTTGGAGTAAATCGCTCAACAGGAGGTGCTTCCATCCATTTTTTTTTCCCCCATGATTCTATCTTAAATTCTAGTGCAGGATTTTCATCAAATTTCAGATTTAGTAGGTACTTGAAATAAGTTTTGCAGATTTGATTTTGGTGTAAATTACCTAACCGGTGATGCTGCTATGTTCCATTTTTTTTTAAAGTATTAATGTATTAACATGTATGAGATAGAAGAAAGTTTTGGGGTTGCTACATCCCATTACTTTGGATTGTGTTGATTTAACATGCAATCATTTGAACCAATATGAACAAAGCTAAAATGGTAATGATTTCAGAACTAAGTAAACATCCCAAAGATATGCAAGCTTATCAGATTATCTTTGCCTGCCCGAGAAACAGTAGATAACCATAAAAAAAAAAATTGAAGAACCTGTTAACCCACAAACAAGCTGGGCAACATGTTTTGTAAAATGTTTTGTTTATGTGCTGTTAAATAAGGCCACTACTCAGATTAATTATCGAGAGGAAGAACTAACATACAATCTTTGTTGATACAGTCAAAATTACTTTCAGTTCTGGAAAACAGGAAAATAAAAGTTACAAGAAACAAACAATGACATAACATGCTAGAAAACCAAATGATTTTTTTTTTTTTTCTTTTTAAAGTTTGGTTGCATATGGCTGGGTTATTACACACGACTGCAAATATTGAAAACAAAAATATATAACTTTATAATAAATATACAGTTGAGTTTCTCTATAACGAAACTCCATACATTGAATTTCTCTATATAACAAATTTTTAGTAGGAACGGTCCCCTTTTCGCAAGATTACACTAAAAACAGTCTCTATATAGCGAAATACCTATCTCCATATAATGAATTTTTATATAAATTGGTCTTAATTTATTCAATTTTAAAAAGCTTCGAAATCATATGGAATCAGTTTTCCATCACCTATTTTTGATTTATCGTCAATGCTAAGTTTTTTTACTGCTCTCCTTGTTCTTTAAATCCATCGAATTCATCCCACCTCCCACCCACTTTTCACATCCTTCTCAAAACAGTGTCAATTGGATTGATACACATGTAAGAGAGGCCTTCAAATGGAGGAAAATGTTAACTACAATTTTTCATTCCTTGCTAAAATTTGAGCATTTTTTTGAGAGCATAACAATTTTAAAATCAAAACAACAAAAAATTACAGATTTCTTTGTCTGAAATTAATGCAAGTCTTCCTTATTTGATTTTCATTAAGCTTTCAAATAAATGTCTGTTTTTTTTTAAACAGCTTAAATAATTAAGAAATAAAATGTTAGGTTAATACTTACATTTAAACATTTCAAATTCTTAATTCAAAAGATCAAAAATAATATTTGTTCAAATTTCACACATTAAATACGATTTTTAACATCATTCTCTATACATTGAATTTCTCTATATAACGAATTTTTTACTGGAACAGTGGATTTTGTTATATACAGACTCGACTGTATAACAATATATAACTTTTTTTTCCCCATGGATATTCCTGGAAATTAAAATGAACAAAAGGCAGCAAAACTTGCTATTAATCCATTACACTATAAAGTACCATTCTCAGACATTAAACTAATTACAAATCATTTCATTCACAATAAAAGGCAAGAAAGTTGGGATTTAGAACACAATAAACTGCACCATATCAAACCAACTATTGTGACCTGGCCTCCAATTTACCCGAGGAAATTAGATATCCTGTTGACTCGTCTGAGAATTGGACATTCAAGAATCACTCATAAACATCTATTACTTCGCGAGCATTCACCAATGTGTCCACATTGTCATTTTGATTACCTGACCATCTATCATATTTTAACAGACTGTCTGGGAACGAGGCACTTGTATAGAATATATTTTAAATTCTTCATTACTCACTTTGACAAACATCATAGTGGAAATATCACATGGGGCACTCTTTACTTTTTTAAGACACGCAGACTTTTATTTTGTGATTTAGGTTTTATCCATTTAATAACTTTGATGTTCTTTTTTGACATTTTGAATGGAAACCCCATCCATATACTTTTCTTGAAATCTCTACTTTTACAGTTTACTTGATTTTAATTTTATAATGTTGCTTTCTAACTTTTATAACTACATCTGGATGAGATACCCCATCCAGATAGTATTTCTATCACCATTTTTTATTCATTTCATTATTTTAATTCCACATATTATTCTTCATTTCTCTCTTTGACAAACCCCATTGGGGAAATACCACATGGGGCACTCTTCACTTTATTAAAACATGCAGACTTTTATCATTTATGTTTTATCTATTTAATAACTTGGATGTTCTTTTTTGACATTCTGGATGGAAACCCCATCCAGATACTTTTCTTGAAATTTCTACTTTTACGAAATTTCTACTTTTACAATTTACTTGATTTTAATTTTATAATGTTGCTTTCTAACTTTTATCACCATTTTTTATTCATTTCATTATTTTAATTCCATGTTTTACATATTTCTTCATTGTTTGGCATAGCATGGCTCTAAATGAGATTTTGTGCCATTAAGCCCTACATAAACAACCAACCAACCATATAACATTTAAGAAATGGAATTTTATAACTTTCAATTCACAGAATCAACATGCAAGATTGAAAAGGAAAAATCATACAACAACAAATGTTTAGCCTTAGTTATAGTAACTGAAGAAAATTATTAGCAAATTATTAAATTAATAATGTCTTGAGTTAAACTTGTGCATTAATTTCTTAAAATGTATTCCAACTACCATGAGTATAAGAAACATTATACATACCCACTATAAAATTGAAATTTTTTGGATAAATTCTTAATCTTATCTGACATCAATTTACAAATTATTAAGTTAACAGATAACTCAATTTACTATACAAAACACTGAATTCATTAATCAGGCTTTAGCTAAAAATATTTTGATTTCTAATTTTAAAACATACTACATAAAATAATTTTAAAATAAATGCATAATGAATTTACTTTTAATAGACAAAACTGAGCATCAACTTCTTAAAATAGGTTCCAACTGCCCTAAGGACAAGAAAAATTATATGTAACCATTATAAAATTAATATTCAGTAGACAAATTCTTGATTGTTATTGATACGATTCAGAAATCATTAAATTAATAGACAATTCAAGCTACTATATTTACAAATGATATAACATCCCAGCAAACACAGAGCTATCGGTAAACATTTGGCCCACAGCCGCTTTGCTGTTACCGACGGTATCAGCACGAAACCGTCCACTGTACCAGTTCTGTAACTTTTTCGACACGCCAGGCTTATCACTTGACAGATAAGCCCACAGCCGGTCCAGTATCCCATCATCATAAATCGAAAAAACAGCCTTGATGGCACCATACATGATTCATCTTGGAACTATATTTGTTAAAAATCCTAAAAAACATACCTCAGCATCGGATGACATTGGGATCAATCTGGGGACCCCAAGGACAGAATGTCAGTGTTTTAACCTATTGACCACTGAACCTCATTGTGGATGAGGATTTTATGGGATAATAAGAGGAAGGCATTTCTTTAAGGGATGTGATTGTTGTTGATGGAAAAAATTGGAATTTCGATGTGTTTTTTTATTAATTTTTATTTGTGTATTATTAATTAATATATTATTATTTATTTATTACTAATTTATTTTGTAATTGTCTTATGCTAGTGTATTTAAAAAGTAATATTTAAATGAATGATATAAATATCATAGCAAATTAGTTAAAACAAACGAATTTGTTTTTCTTTAAATTTAAGAATCATTATGTACTTAATAAAATGAATTATTTTTAGAGGTTTTGTATTAGTTAATAATTTTTTTCTATTAGGATTTAAAATGCAATTACATGCATTGCATTAATTTCTAAATTATTATTTTTAAGATCGAAATTTTTTTAATGGATAATAAGTTGATAATTAATAACTTTTAATTAGAATAAGAATTCTTTTATGTCATTTGTTATTTATCAATATTTTTAAATTTAAGAATAAACAAAAATATTAATTTATATCTATTTTTTTCTTTCGGTAAATAATTTTTAAATGGGGGATATTTCTGAATCTTTCTGTAAATTTAAGAATACTTTAATATTTAATAAAATCGGTGAATTTAGAAATTTTTTTCTGTTAATACAATTTTAGTTTTACAAATTATAATGCAATTAAATGTGTTAGATTAAGAACTATATATTTGTATCTTAAAAAACAAATTTTAGGAAGAAAATAAGTTGGTAATTAATCACTTTTAATTAGAATAAAAATTTATTGTACAGTAGACTCCCTCAAATCTGCAAAGCTTGGGACCAGAGGTTGTGCAGATTTTAGAATTTTGGGGATTTTTGGTCACTACTTTGTTTACATTTTTTAACCAGTACTTTGAATGCAATTAATAATGCAATCGGAAATATAATGAATGCTTACAATATAATAAAATATTAAAATAAGTAATGAACCAAAATGATAAAAATGTAGATAATTTTTAAAATGATTAAAGCACTAATAGCAAAGGTCGAGTTAATAATCAATTGTGTATGATTAAATATTCATTATAAAAATTAAATGTATTTTTCCAAAATATTCAACAAAACTTGTCTCATAAAAGTACATTACTAATTCACATCAAAATCATAATATAAGGAATTTTTTTTCAAGTTTAGCCAGGCTGAATGACCAAAAGATCTTGATTAATGAATAAATAAATTTGGTAAGAAGATTGTGATTACCAGTGATATCAGCAAAATCTTGAATTTTTCACCAAAAAAATTATTCTTCCTTCATGAAAATAACATGAATAGAGTATTATTAAGAAAATTACAAATTTAAAAATATATGAAATTGATACAAAACTAAAAAAAATCAAATTTTGTCCCAATAACCAAACTGAAAGTTTCATTGTTTACATCCATAAAATATGTGCGGATTTTAGAGAGTTGTGCATTTCTGGTTTGTGGATTTGAGGGAGTCTACTGTATATCATTTGATGATTTAAAAGTAGAATATATTTTTAATGATTATTTATCAATATTATTTTATTTTTTCATTTGGTAATTTTTTTTTTTTAGAAGGGGGAGATTTCTGAATCTTTCTTTAAATTTTAAGGCCAAAAAGCTAAGTAAAATTGTTATATTTTTATAGCTTGTAAAATAGTTTTAAACAATTTTTAATAAGTTGTTTTTAAATAAAATAAAAAACAGCCATTTCTTTTAAAATGAATATGTAATTAGAAAATAAGTTAAATTAACTAATGAAGTATTTATTATTATTTACGATAATTATCGAGAGATTTAAAAAATGTTTTCTGATTCAAATAACTATATAACTCTTTTTTAAATGAATTAAAATAAATTAAAAAATATAGGCTATTTTTGACAAATTTTTTGTTTATGACTATTTAAATTTTATATGAAATACATGAAAATTAGTTCTCGTCAAAACTCAAACAAAATTTAGAAAAAGTAAAAAAAAAAAAAATTTCGGTTAAAATTAAAAATTCTTAATTTGGACCGAGGTTGGCAAATCTAATCGGGCCACTGTCAGAAATCACATATCGGTCCTACATCACTTGCCAATGTATAACCATAAAAGGACAGATTACAATAATTGGCAGCTGAAAATTCAGATTCTTCAATTTCAGTTGCCGACATGCTGAAGTAACTTTACCAAAACTACTATATACATGATGACACATAACCGACACTGTTGGCTGTGGTCCGATTGAGCGCTGAAAAGTATGTGTTTGCTGGGATACTTAAAATTTAACATATCAATGGCATTAAATAAGCAAAAAATTGAATTCATCAAATAGACTTTAGCTAGTGATATTCTAATATCTTAATTTAAAGCATGCCACATAAAATAAATTAAAAATAAATGCGTAATGAGTTACTTTTATTCCCCTCGAAAAAGAAGATATAAACATGGGTGCAAGTTGTCCAAGATTATTTTATCTTGTACTATGCTGACTGTAAAATTGAATTTCAAAATAAAAACAAATGTTTAAAAGTTTCTGGTTATAAAAATTATTTAAATTGACAATAATTTACTATTTATATGATAAATATATGTATGGAACATACATACATAGTCATTCTACAGTGATTTTCATAAGATGACCATTAAGTACAAGTAGATTGTAGATTATTTATATTCAAATACAAAGAATTTTAGTTAATTCCTACATTCAGCAAATAATGAAACCACATTTTATAGGATGATGCAAACCACAAGAGAAAAGTAAAGAAGGAGCTGACAAAAATAAGTTACAAAACGTGGTTTAAATTGCTCTTGAAAAAAATTTCATACAAAAAAATGCTCCTATTTTCTCTATTTCATTTTTTAAGTTGAAAAGAAAATAATTGCATCTATTAATTTCTGTCCCTATTT
Organism: Maratus speculifer; assembly: GCA_964019185.1. Lineage (NCBI taxonomy): Eukaryota > Metazoa > Arthropoda > Arachnida > Araneae > Salticidae > Maratus > Maratus speculifer. Next base: position 74,006,785 of record OZ025293.1, read on the forward strand.
TAGAGTTGAAAATTTCTCTAATACTGAAATCAGTACAGAGACTGTAGATCTTGCATCCATGCTTTAAAAGCTAAAATATTATGTATATATACATAGAAAAATAGGGAAAATACAGTATATTTAAAGACTTTTTACAAGCAACTTTTACTTATTTTATTTTGCAAATGTACACTGTACAAATATCCAAAATGTTTTAATAAACATTTTGATTTCAAAAGACTATTTATTTATCATTACTTTTATGAAAACAGATATTTTTGTTTCATTTATTGTAATAAAAACAAATAATTTTACATAAAACTCATGTATTCAAATCCATTATCAAACCTTCCACTATGTTGATTTTTTTAAGTGCCTAGAAATACTCACTCTTCAACACATTAGCAAAATTAACTAATAGCAACAGTTACAAAGAATATAAGAATTATTTGAGGCAAAATACAATAAATTGTATATCATCCATAAAAAAAAAAGGCTGGATATCGGTTTTCTACCTTTTCCAACAAATTAAAAATGTTACATTAGAAAAATATACATGTTAACAAAATTTATGAAAATTTTTTATGAGAATTTACATTTAGGCAAAAGCTGTAAAGATATCCATAAAATTTGGTCATTTTCACTAAGATATAGTTTGACTATTCATACATAGTTACCACTTAGATAATTATTAATTAGGAGATTTAAAGTTGTTTGTCATCACAGATAAATCACAACAGTAATGCCTAATGGTACTATTGACATTTCATTTTTAGTTTAGCCAATGAACAATATTCAGTAACTTGCAAAAATTAAAAATTTTATAGAAATTAAGGAAAATCTTAAAAATTAAGAATAAAAATTTTAAATATTTATTGTACTAGGTTGAGCAAAAAGTTCTGGTAAATTTGAGAAAGTTTCACTTTTGTGCACAAGATATTGTGCACAAAATTCAAGTTATTGCTGATATCACAATCTTTTTACTAGCTATATTTATGCATTAATTAAGCTTTTTTTGGTTATTAAGTCTGGCTAAAAGAAAAAAAAAGCTTCCTTATTTTATGATTTTGATTTGAATTAGTAATGTACTATTATGAGATAAGTTTCATTGCTAAATTTAGGAAAATTATGTTTCATGTTTATAATGAATATTTAATCATACATTACTAATTATTAACTTGACCCTTTGCTTTTAATATTATAATCATTTTAAAAATTATCTAAATTTTTATTAGTTTAGTTTATTATTTTAATATACTCTAAGTATTCATTATAGTTTTGTTTGCATTATTAATTGCATTCAAATTACTGTTTAAAAAATGTTAAAGCAATGACCAGAAATCTGCAAAATTCTTAAACCTGCACAACCTCTAGTCCCAAGCTGTGCGGATTTGAAGGAGTCTGCTGTACTTGAAAGTTTTTTTGTGAACAATTCTTAAAATTGTCATGTTTGATTGATGAAAATTATAATTTTTTATGACATATCAATTAATGTGCCAATTTTTTTTATGGCAAATTGATGAAAATCCCTATTTTCAATACAGAATGCAGAAAATCAACACTTTAGTTACGCATCTGTTGCACTACAAATTTCTCCTGATTTCAGAAATTTTCAAAGTCAAAGCAAAAAAATTCAATGGAAAAATAGCACATAAACACATATAATGATTTCCACCATAAGAAATTCAATAAGTTTCTGCCATTTTTAATCTATCTTTTTTGAACCCCCTTTAAAGTCCTAAACTGAAAGCAGTGTCATAATAAAGCTAATCATTTTATCATAGATCGTGTTTTTTAACTATGAAAATGTATTACACATTAACAAATTTATGGTCAGCTGGTCCATTAATGAAAGGAATCATCATAAACATGTTTAAAAAAAATGAAAAATGAACTGATAGTAATAAACTTTTTCGGTAACTTATCTAATCTAAACCATCCAGGCAGACTTGATGACAGAGGGTTGATAGGGATTTGTAAATCCAAAAATACTTTTTAAACTAATCGTAGTGTCACTGAAATTTGGAGCAGGGAAGAGTTGTTGCCTGTGCATGAGAACATGAAATCCATAGAACAGCATCAAGTATCTACATTTACATCAACTACAAAATTCTTCAATTTTCACAAAATAGATTGCATTTTTTTCTATTCTTAAAATAATATAAAATTTTTGCTATAATTACAACTGTTTTTTAATCTTTTCTCATCAAAATTACTGTTTAGAGTCTAAGAAAAATAATGTTAAGCATACGAGACAATGATTTTTCTTTTACAAAATGCATTTTAAAACCCATGTGTTTGGGAAAATTATTTTTAAATTACATATGATAATCTGCTGAAAATTCATTTGTTTAGAGAATTACTGTCATCTTTTGCATATAACCTCTGAGCTGATTTGCTTAATTAAGGTTGCTTATTTCAAGTACTATTATTTCCAAATAGTAACCTTAGAACACATAACGGCAGAATTCTTTAAGGTGAAAAAGGCTGGCAATAAAAAAAGAGGAGGACAAAAAATATTCCAATGCAGTGGGTCTCTCAAATGCGCTTCTATGTACCTTATTAAGACTCTCAAAAAAAATTTTTTTCTGCTGAACAATCCACAAATATCTGATAGAATTTCTGAGTTATTTTTAAACATATAAGCATGATACTAGCAGAAATTATTATTCAAGTGCTTTCTAATTGAACATACTTTTGATTTCAAGATATATAAACTTAATCTTGAGTTATAAAAGATTGTCAAGAAGGCAGCTTTTTTTTTTTTTTTTCTTTCTTTACTCACTATCGTTTCCAGAAATTCAGTTCAAAACAGCAAGTATGACAGCATTTTCTAAAAACTCTCCTGCCTTTACCAAAAAATAGAAAAAAACAGACCACCTAGTTTCTTAATAAAAATAGTTCCAATTTCATAAGTTTGCAAACAGAAATGAATTAAAAATACATTTCATAAGTTTAATTAAAAAAATGCGACAGAATGTGGGCAGTTTGCATTTATCAGGACAATATTAATCATTCAGCAGATTCTTCAAAAATGTTTTCACAGCAAAAAAGCATAAAACAGAAAATTTTCACTATTTTGTAAATATGTCAAGAAGTATTTAGTTGATTGGAAAAGAAAAAGTCAAATGCAAAAATCCTAAAAGTGGAATTTCATTTTCCCCTAAAAATATATGAAACCACAACTAAATACTCCCCTAAATTTGAAAGGGAAACCTCAAAGTTAACAACATTGGTTTAAAACATGCAATTCGAGAATAACATAACAGCTTCTAACCTTAATTGCTCCTCATTCCTTCAAGATAAACATAATTTAAACCAGAAAAGTCATAAAAAAAGTTTCCATGCAGTTATTTATTAATCAACTTTTTTTATTTAAAAAAGAAAAAAAAAAAAAAAAAAAATTCTGAATCTTTTCAATTACAAGGGGAAAAAAATGAAAAAATTGGCATTCATGCACAAGGCAGGAGAAAAGGAGGCATGTGTAAACAACATCTATTTTCATCTAATTAACACACAGAAAAAGCTTTCAAAAATTGTCAGTTTATATCATTCACCCACAAGGAAAGTGACATATATCTAAAAAAATAAATAAATAAATAAATAAATTTCACAGGACAGGTAAAAGAAAATTTGCACGATTTTATTGTAACATGAAATTATAGTGTATTAAATGTATGCAGAAATAAAAACATGCATAAAATTCTTAATGAATACATGGGATGAATTTTGGAGGGTTAAATAATTTTAGCTCCTCACTTGATCCATTCTGTGATCACAAATGGAAATACAGTAGACTCCCTAAAATCTGCAACTGTCTAAAATCTGCACATAATTTATGGATGTAAACAATGAAACATTCAATTCAGATATAGGGACAAAATTTTTACTTTTATATAAATTCCAAATATATTTTAATTTGTAATGTTTGTTAAAAATACTGATATCATTAGTAATCACAATCTTCTTACCAAATATAATTATGCGTTAATCAAGCTTTTTTGGTTATTAAGTGTGGATAAACCTGAAATAAAACTTCCTTATTTTATGAATTTGATGTGAATTAGTAATGATGTTTATGAGGCAAGTTTCATTGAATAATTTAGGATAAATACATTTCATTTTTATAATAAACATTTAATCATATATTACTGATTATTATTTTGACCCTTGTTTTTAATATTTTAATCATTTTAAATATTATCTAAATTTTTATTATTTTATTATATTGTAAATACTCATTTCATTTCAATTGCATTATTAATTACATTCAAATTATTGTTTAAAACATGTAAACAAAGCAATCACCAGAAATCTGCAAAATTCTAAAATCCGCACAACCTCTGGTCCCAAGCTGTGTGGATTTGGGGGAGTCTACTGTATAACATAATAAAATATATATAATGCATGCATATAACTTCACTTGAATATAACATAATGTGTATAATTTCACTTGTGAAACTTTTCATATTGCAAGATGCACCCATGACAGACCGATAAGTTGAATAAAACACAATGAATTTTTGTGAAATGTGTCACTTTTCTTGGGGATGTGCGATATATTCCTATCACCTAGGGATAATTTTTAACACTATTTCTATTGGTGTACCTTTTTTAAGTTTTGGCCCATATTTATTTAACTTGCTTTTGAAATGTAATAAGCATAAAAAGAAAATCTTCAATAGAATAAATAGTAATTGTCTCAATCTAAAAAATACAAATTAAAAAGTATCAATTGAATCTTTAAAAAAGGTGTCATCTGACACTGGTAGAAAGCAGGGTCGTACTGGCCCACAGGGCAATGAGGCAAATGCCTGGTGCGCTCCTACTCGATTTTTTTAAGAACTTTAAAATAATGCATTCTAAGCGATAAAAATTTGACATTTTTTAAACTTCTCATTGAATGATACTTTATAAGGAAACTAATAAAATGTATTAATCATGGTTCATAAGTTATATTTATCATGTATTCTGCCTTGAAGTATTTGCATCTCAAATCTTTGCTAGCTATTTTGGAGTAAGAAATGTGACATTACACATTTTGGTTAAAATAAAAGCATTAGAATTGAATAGATTAAATTCTGAAGTATGAAGTTATTTAAAATTAAAGTATTTTGCATCCATAAAGATAAAATTTAAAGCCAAATATGTTTAATTCTATTTCAAATTCCAAAATACTATTGTTTTCAATTGCTCTTTCACAGTAAAAATTTATTACTATTCTATATTATTATTATTTTGTAAACCTTATTTTACACAAAATACGAATAATTTTTATTGTTCTATTCACAAATGTCATTAAAACACAAAGTTTAGAATTAAAATTTGAAATGTGATCTAAAACGTAGAGCTTTGTTTCTGAACTGCAAGTATTTGTTTATGTAATATGGCATGACATGTGGCAAGAGGGGGGGGGGGGGTCAAAAATATGGAAAAAATGTGTGACATCATTTATGGATGGCCTCTTAGGTAGGAATTTTAAAATTGGTAAAATACAGGCTTAAGTAAGTTTTAGTAAATCAGTTATCCTGAAACTCATGCCTTTATCTAAAACAGCTGTTGGGAAAAGGGAAAATGACTTAACAGTTTTGATATCATCCCCCCCCCCTCACTATTTTAATCGTCTTAAAGAGGTGGAGAATTTATAAAATCTTTGACATACATGTTTAATTTTCTTAATAGGTTTATTATCTTGAATTTCATGCTCCTACCTAAAATTACGGCTGGTAGGATGGTACGGCTGGTACAGCTGGGACGAAATGTTGAAAAATTTTGACCCTCCTCCTTCTTTTAACTACTTTGGAGGGAATTTCTAAAGCTACTGAAATATGCATTTAATTTATTCTTTTAGTAGATTTATTTTCTGGAATTTCACACTCCTATCTAAAGCAGCTGATGAGATATGGCCAAATGTTCTAAAAATGTTGACCCCCCCTTTAAGGGAGTGTCAACATTTCCTTAGGGAGGAGGGTTCTATAATCGCTGAAATAAGTGCTTAATTATTTTTTTATATGTTTGTTATCCTGAATTTCTCACTCCTATGGCTGTTGAGATACGTCAAAAGTTCCAAAATTTTCAAACATTTCTTTATAACCCCTTTAGGGGGAAATTCTAAATTTTCTGAAATATGTGTTTAATTATTTTTTTTAATAAATATTATTCTAAAATTTAACGCGCCTAAAACAGTTGTTAAAATATGACAAATTTTCTAAATTTTCAACTTTTTCCACCTTTTTTTAACACTGTTAGGGATGAATTTCTAAAATTGCTGAAATATGTGTTTAATGATTTTTTAATGCATTTATTTTTCAAAATTCCATGCGCTTACCTAAAAGGCGGATGAAATATTCTAAAATTTGTGACCCCACTGTTAATCCCCTTAGGTTGAGGATTTCTAAAATAGCTTAATTTCATTTAATAAATAGTTTCGTTTAATAGTAATTGTTCAATTATTTTTTTAGTTGATTTAATATCTGGAATTTTATGCTCCTACTTAAAACAACTGCAGAGGTATTGTCAGATGTTCTATTGTTTTTGACTTTCACCTATCCCCTTAGAGGGAAGATTTACAAAAACCTTTCTTAATGTACATATAGGTCATAAGAAGTACTTTTTCTCCCCAATTTTCCTGCTTCTAGATTCAATAGTTTAGGCTATGCATTGACTATCAGTCAGTCAGGACAAACTCTGTTATGTGTATGTAGATAAACCTTTAGTCGTCATGTTAACTCTTATAATACTTTTAAATAGTATTTGGCACCCTTTTGATTAGAAGTTGGTGCCCTTTTAGTCATGCCAGTGTGACTCTGGTCGAAAGTGTTGTTAAATTTGTGAAATGAACATTGATCACATAAGCCCCATTTTTGTCTACTTGTGAACTAGCATGGCACACTTCATACTCGCCATAAAAAGGTGGATATAGATAATTATTTAAAAATAAATTTAGAGAATATCAAATGATACTTTTAAAATTTTTGAAAATAAGCATGAAGTATTGAAAAATAAAAATTGTATTAATTCAATAAATAAATTTTTAATATATTTACTTATCAGCATACACACCTATCCTTGAAGATTGACTTCACAATGGAATTGGGGGTAAATTTTATGCCAGCTTGTGTGCTGATGTGTTAACATTATTTTATTACAAACTGTAGGATAATACTTGAAAAACTCCTTGGATTGAACTAATAAATTAAGTTTAAAAGTGGGATGTTTTGTAAGAAACAATAGTTAAATTTAACTAAAATAACATTAACAGTTTCAGCTTTTATAACATTTAAAAAAAAAAAAAAAACATTTACATTTAATTAATATTTTTATGCTAACTAACCAGTAGAAATATAGGAATTTTTTCACCATATTTTACCTATTTAATTATAAAGTGCATCTCAAAAGTACATGGACAGGGAATTTTTTTTTTAATAACACTTCAAAAAATGAAGCAATAACCGCAAAAAAAATATTAATATATGGAACCATTAGATTATTACAATGCAGATATAACATATTGTTTGTAAAAAAATAAAATTAAAAGTAAGCTGTCCTAAAATATATGGACAATTAAAATAATCGCTTTTTTTTAGCACTATATCAAAACAAATTTGCATATTTTGCATTTTGTATATGCGATGTAATCACTTTGAAAGATAAAAACAATGCTCAGTCTTCAATTCTTGAATGGTTGTGAAATATCTCACAAAGCTCAATTCTCTGCATCTGATATAGGTAAAATTTGGTGTTTAAAGGCTCAAAATGGTAAAATTTCTGATATTGCTTTACAAACAATAAAAAAAGCACAGGAAATCTAGAATTTATAAAAATTTTATCAAACAGTGAGTGATTGCAAGAAAGCATTTGGGTTGATCAGGAAAAAAATCTCAGTGACAAGGAAGAGAGATGTGGCAAGAAGTTTCAACCCAAATGAAGTTTGTTGTTGTAATTGTGAAAACTTTAGATTTTTTTTTTTTTTTTTTTTTTTTGGAAGAAATAAAGTTCTATCATTTTTGTACAGTCTTGGGTACACATACTTAGAAGTACTGTGATATGGAGAGGGTTTATTTAGAAAAAAATTTGAGCAACAACTGCAGGTACATTTCACTATTTTTTAAAAGATACGGTGAATTTTGTCAATTCCAAAAGGGGCAAGGTGTGGCGCCCCTAAAAAAAGGACCCCCCCCCCCAAAAAAAAACTAATTAATAACAGAATTAATAAAAACTTCAAATAAGTAATTTCATTAGTAGTACAAACAATGTAACTAATAAATATTATCGGTAATTCCTTTTCCATTTGTACTAAGAAAAATTACTCTTAATCACTTAAATCTTAATTTACACAATGTATATGTATACTTAAAAAAAAGAAAATAAAAGAAAGAAAATGAGTTACAATTCATACACACATACAGAATAAATATAGGAATTGCCAGTTATACCTGAAAGCTTCAAAATATTAATTAGCTACACTATTACCTCTCAGTGAAGATATGTTGCTCTGCCTTTTATTAATTGTGTTTAATTAATAATTGGTATTAAGTTGTGTTAATTTTATACCAATTAGTTCTTTTTTCTAATACATTATTTTACAACAGCTGCTGAGCAGCCGTTATTACTCCATTCTTCTTTAGCTTCAGTATTTGTATAAGTTTATTATTGCAAAAGTAGAATGGAAAATAAGATTCTGCTTCTTTATTCTCTTCTTTTACAGAAATTTATAATACTTGTCATGCCTTTTTTTTTTTTTACATAAAAGATAGAATAATTTGACTACTTAGGAAATTATGACATCACAAATTATGTTAGATATACACTTAAATATAATTTTTAAGTGTTTTTTATGCCTTAACAAACTTACTATACATAATGTTTTGCAAGACTCAGGAATTAAGCTTAGAAGCAATTATTTAAAGCTTTTTTTTGTTTTTTTCCCTTTAATTATAAGGCAAAATACCTGTAGAACCTTTTCAAATATATTAATCTTAGATTTTAATACTTTTATGTAATTTTAATTAGATTAATAATTAAAAAAAATTAGCTGATTAAAACCACAATTTAATCACTGATTTAAATCAACTGATTAAAATTATTAAAACTGACTGCTGTACGAGTTTCATAAAAATGTTTTATAAAATGAATAGAAACGAAAAATAAAATCATTTTTATTAATAAGATTGCATTTAGATTTCCACAGGCCTAAAATTTTGAGCTAAGTTTCTGAGATCATTTTGCAACCAGTGTAACAAAATCGTAGCATATAATTCATCTCTTTCATAGCATATTTATCCTGTAGAAAAGTGGTGCAAGACTGGAGAATATATACTGCACCAAAATGCTATTTTAGTACAGTATCACAAAGACAAAGATTTTGGCACTGTTTCATGCTGAATTATGTACTCCTGTACTAATTTAAGAGAATAAAATAAGGGTGTTTAAAATATTTTTTCAATTAAATCATTATTTTTTAAAATTAATACAAGGACTGAAAATGACAAAATTTTAAAAGAAATCTATAATACAAATTCTGCTTTTGAGAGATAATTACTTTTTTTTAATTCATTTTTAGATAAACAAATATGTGTGGTATATATATGCTGTGCATAAATATCAGTATATAAATATCAGATTTCTAACTAGCAGCACACAAAGTAGTCTGGCTTGCAGAGATATTTGCAACAATTATTAACTTTTATAAAAGACTTTTTTTTTTTTTTTTTTTTTTTTTTTCAGAAATGAAAAGTACTTAAATAAATAAATAAATTAAAGCCTACAGATTAAACAATGTTCATTTAACATGCTTAAATAACATATGCTCTATCCAGGCAATCTGATTGCATAGAAATAAATTGGAAGGGGAAAAGAAGATTTAGTAATGCTGCAGATGATGTAGCCCATCATTTAATTCATATATTTTCTGGCCTACGAATTCATGAAGTTGAAAATATATGTATGTTTGATATATTCACACACACACATATTGTATTTATTAAAATGTCTAAATTAATAACACAGAATCAATAACAAGAATAATATACAATGATAAAACAAAAATTTATACAACAAAAACAAAAATTAAAAACATTTTTAAAATATAAAAATAAATACCATATTATTTGATTTTAATAATACAATTTTTTAAATAATAAATTTTCGCAATAGACATTTTTAATTTTATTAACAACATGATGCAAACAAAATAAATAGTTTCAAGCTGAGGTCAAGACCAGACTTATGCAAAAGCTATCAAAAATCTTGCAGCTTAGGACACAACATTGAAAAGACAAATTTTGGAAATGTTAAGTTACGCATTCAAACTTATTCATCTCAAAAAGGGCTTTCAAAAAATGTTAATTTAGGACTCCACTTATTCTAAATATGATCTTACTAATATGAGTATTATGCTGAGCATTTACTAAATATTATATTAAGTTTTATTATGAGTATTATATTGAATATTATTCAGTATATTACTGAGTATTATCAGACATTCATCCATTCTTCATTAAATTTAAGCAAATGTAAAAGAAAAGTTAATTACAGATAATAATGAAGAGAATAATTGATTATGAAAAGAAAAATTTATTTTAAAGAGTGTATGTAGAGAAAAATAGATTCTGGAAATATTTTTTTTATGGAGTTCACATACAGAGATTGCACCAAGCACAAATATTTTAATCTAATGGTATATTGAGAAAATAAATAATTTACTATTAAACCACAGAAAATGCTATTTTATCAAAATAGTTGGGACAACTTAACTAGGATTTATAAGTGAGCATTTTGGCACCAATATTAAGAAACAGGAGTAAAGGAGTGTTTCATTTAAAGTTTAAAAGGTTCATTCATAAGTGTGCTTCCTTTTTAACTATTATTGTATGAAATAAAAATAGATGTAATGAAACAAAATTTTAACTAAATGTTCAACAATAAATGACAAAACTGATGTCTCAGAAAAATAGAAGGATGATTGAATTACTTAAATGTCTATCTTGAATGTAGTACTCAAAATACAGAAAATAGTGCAGTTGCAGCATGATATATAAATATTCTGTGTGCATTCTATGTTTCAAAGTTATAATGCACTTATCACCATCAACACCATGTCTTCATTTATATAAAAACCACAAAAAATGTTCTCTTCATCTACACCACAAATGGCATTGATGTCATCAGTCTTTTAACTGCTAATATGAATGTGATGGAGTCTAGATGTAATTTAGAATTTAAAACCATCAGCTGGAGTAGCTGCATTTGGATCAAACTGGTAACCTTGGTCAGAAGACTGGGGCATCAATGTGGGATCTTCATCAGTCTGCTAAAAATGTATTTATGGAAATAAGTGTAAGAAAACAAAGATTTTATATTCTAAGAATCTGCAAAACAAAAACTCACACATATTTAAAAACATTTCTCAAAGCATTCTATATAGGAAGATACAAACATCTCTAAGAGGGGCTTAAAACTCAATAGTTATTTCAACTCGTTATCATAAATTTAAAAACCAATGCCGAGTTAAAAAAAACTGAAATTCACAGAAGTTTTTCTGAAAGGATATAGAAGAGGGGAGAATGAAGAAATATTCGCCTGCCTTAAATGTTTATAGGCAGCAGACTTCGAGTAATCGTAATCGATTATAATCGACTACATAAAACATTGTAATCGTAGTCGTAAATTTTAATTTCAAAATAATTGCGGTATAATCATAATCAAAAGATTTCACTTTGATTACAATCATAATCTAATCGTAATCGCAATGCAGATAATCGCAATGTAATCTGTATTAAAAAGCTATGTAATCGTAATCGAGCACAAATATACGATTACGTTATATGATTACATCTTTTTTTTTCCTTCTTTTCGTGCAGTCCATAAAATACTTGGTCGGTGAGTTAAACGTTGCTCCAAAGAAAGAGTGTCGACGTTTGCAACTCAAATCGCCCCTAAAGTAAAAAGAGGTCATAGGTCATAAAGCAGCAGTTCGGTTGAAACAGGATGCATTCTTTACACTGTATATAGTCAATGTCAGTGCAATAGAGGGCTGTTCCTGGTATATAGTAGTATAAGGCATAGAAATAGACTGACTTCGTTAAAAGGTATGGGAATTGGGAGAAAAACTCTGTGTTCATTCGAAGTATCTTGTTTCGCGGGTTATTGAGTGGGAGTGATAAAGGATAAAAAAGAAAAAAAGAAATATACTATATTTATGGTTTTATTATGGGCACTTAGCAATTTGACAGACATCACCCTCTTTCAAATGTGGGAATCGGAGAATAATGAAAATTTGGGGGGGTGGGGGGGTGGGGGGAGATGCTTAAATTGCATGTGACAATTTATCTAACAGTTCATTCGCATGTTAGATTTCTCAGTGGTTATATCTAAGTGTTTGTTTCCAAGGATCTAGAGAAAGAGATGGCTTAGAGAAACAACAAAAAAAACTGAAGATTATTTCATGGAATCTGTATCAGATTTGAATGAAAAAGGCGTGAAAATTTTTAAATAGAAAAGCAAATTGTGCTCGTCAGATGTCAGGGTCTCCATAAAAACCAAGTCCGATTTGAACACCCACATGCAGGTAATTTTTTAATAGATATATACAGTAGTAGGGTGTAAGTAGGATTTTTTTAAGGGTAAAGGTCAATGGTAATGATATCTAGTTGGTGGTAAATTCTTTTAGTACAGTAGACTCCCTCAAATCCGCAACTCTCTAAAATCCGCACATATTTTACGGATGTAAACAATGAAACATTCAATTCAGATGTAGGTACAAAAATTTATGTTTTCAGTTTTATATTAATTCCATACATTTTTTATTTTATAATTTTTGTTAAGGTTATTGAATTCATGTTTTTTCATGAAGAAAGAATAATTTATTTCTGAAAAAATAAAGATATTGCTAATCACAATCTTACCAAATATATTTATGTATTAATCAAGCTTCTTTAGTTATTAAGTCTGAAATAAAGTTTCATTATTTTATGATCCTGATCTGAATTAGTAATGTATATCTTTATGAGGCAAATTTCATTGAATAATTTAGGAAAAACACATTTCCTCTTTTATAATGAATATTTAATTATTGTACATTATTGATTATTAACTTGACCTTTCCTTTTAGTATTTTAATCATTTTAAAAAATATCTAAATTTTTGTTATTTTAGTTTATTACTTTTTTTAATATTTTAGTATATTGTATGCATTCATTATACTTTTGATTTCATTATTAATTACATTCAAATTATTATTTTTTAAATGTAAACAAAGCAATGACCAGAAATCCGCAAAATTCTAAAATCTGCAAAACCTCTGGTCCCAAGCTGTGCGGATTTGGGGGTCTACTGTATATCTATTAAAGATCTGCTTCAGATGATTTTCAAAAAATCCTCTCAACAATGCAAAACTTTCTAATATTCATGGATTCATTTTTACATGTAAAACATATAATTTGCCATCATAACTAGGTCTGAGTGATTTAGAATCAAATGGTATTTTTCATTTTGTGATAATTGTTTTACATATCATATTATATTTCATTTGGTTGCTGTCTCATAACCATCTTTCTTAGGCTTTCATGTCAGAAATTCCATTTCAGGTGCCACTTTTTTGCCAGTTTCTAAAAGATCTTTATTGCTTTTATTGAAAATTGGAAAGCTCATAGTTTCGAAATACTGTAGACTCCCTCAAATCTGCGCATAATTTATGGATGAAAATAATGAAACATTCAATTCAAATATAGGGATAAAATTTAACTTTTTTAGTTTTATATCAGTTTCATATATTACTTACCCATCATACGTAGTATAGGGTAAGTCTTGCAATCGTTTTGAAAATCGAAAAAATTTTTTTGGCGGATTTACACGTTTTAGATAGTGGAGATTCCGAAAAACATTTTTAGAAAAAAATTTTTGCCGTCCGTCTGTCTGTCTGTAAACGCTCTATCTCCCGAACAAATTGAGATAGAGACTTGAAATTTTTTATGTAGTTAGTATGTAAGAATGGGGCGAACCCTATTTAATATCAGCAACCTTGATTATCCGGAGCTATTTTTTTCGGACTCTCGAAAAATTCGTTCTGATGAAAGGTATATAAAAATTTTCGAATTTTTTTGTTCTAAGAAATGGACGTAAAAGGCAATAAAATAACACACATTTTTCATATAGAACGAAGTCGATCGGATTATTAGTTGCCGAGATATTTGTAATCTTGTTTTCCACATTCTTCGATTTTTCATGACCCTGCATTTCATTCAAATTTAAATTCAGAAGTATATTTTAATTGGAAATGAGACGCTTAATCCGACGCAGTTAATTGTTAGTTAATAGAATTATTATTTTTGGAGTTATAAGGATGTTTCTTTTACGCAGTTCGGTACTACTTGAGTAGTTTGGCGTTTTATATAATTTGTCGAAATTGGTACATCAGCAGTTCTTTAATATTCCATTACTATGTATATTAACAATATTTAAATTTTGTTTATGAATTGCAATGCATTGTATAAATAGTTTCACATGTTTTATTTTCATATACATATCGATGATGGGTAAGTATTTCGGTGGCCCCCAACGACTAGTTTTTTAATTTGTAATTTTTGTTAATATTGCTTAATTCATATTTTTTCATGAAGAAAGAATGAATTTATTTCTGAAAATATTCGAGATATTGCTGATATTACTGGTAATCACAATTTTTTTGGGTCATTTTCAAAATAAGTACAATTTTGTGTCTTACTATTCTGAAATTTATAATATTAAAAGTAGATAAAAATTTCAAACCCATAATTGTTCTTCATTTCTTTTTTTAATAATCAGAGTATTAAACTAAGTAACTTATATATAAAAAAAATTAATTAGGCAATAAATAAAAATGAACTATTGACTTTTCAATGGAAATCATTTTTGTCTCAAACTCAAACTTTGATTTTCAACATGTTATAATTTCTAATTAATAATCACTATTTTCATTGATTTGGGCAATTTTATTTTGAGAACCATATGAATTTTGTTTACTTATTACAATTCTGTCTGAAAATTGATTTTAATATGGATTAATTAAATTAAATATGACTGTCTTACGTGTTTTGTGTCACTGGTCTAACAACTAATATTTTTCAATTTTAAATATTATTCTGATGAAAAAAGTTGATTAAACTGGCTTTTTTATGTTAGAAACACTGTTTGTAAACAAAATAGTGGAAAAACTAGCTGTCTGATCTACTGCTTAAAAAAAGAAAGAACGTTCCTAAGTCAGCCAAGTTCTTTTATTATGTGTCACTGGTCTAACAAGTATTCTATTAAATTGATAACAGTTAAAACAATTCAATAAAAAGATTATAATAATACAGCAAATAAATTTGTGTTTAACATCCCACACCACACTATTACAATTTTTAAATAAGGAATAAGAATTTATTTTTAAAAAAATGTCACTGGCCTAACAATACATTTGTTAGGCTAGTGACAAATCCTGTTATGCCAGTGACATGATGTTAAACAATAGAATAATTTCATGTAGAAAGTTGTTTTTTAAAAGTTATAGTAATGGTATGATTATCATTATTCACAACTTTAATAAAGAATGTCTTTGGATTAATACAAAAATTTTACCAATCTAATTCAAAATATCACTGGCCTAATGCATGTCATTGGTCTAACTAATACTTAGTTTTAAGTAATTACTGTATTTGTGTTAATGAGCCAATTAAGCTCAGCCATTGTATTATTTGATTTACAATTACCATTTTATTAAATTTAGTAAAATAATTTGTGGAAAAAATTATACTAAAATTTCAAGAATAAATTGCTGAAAATGTACCTTATTTTGAAAATGACCCTCTTACCAAATATATTTTTATATTAAAGTTTTTTTGATTATTAAGTGTGACTAAGCCAGAAATATAATTTCCTTATTTTATGATTTTCATGTAAATTAATAATGTATCTTTATGAGGCAAGTTTCAATGAATAATTTAGAAAAAATACATTTAAACTTTTTAATGAATATTTAATCATACATTATTAACTTGATCTTTGCATTTGATATTTTAATCATTTTAAATGTTATCTAAATTTTTATTATTTTATAACTTATTTTAATATTTTATTATATTGTAAGCATTCATTATAGTTTTGATTGCATTATTAATTACATTCAAATTACTGTTTTAAAAATGTAAACAAAGCAATGACCAGAAATCTGCAAAATTCTAAAATCCACACAACCTCTGATCCCAAGCAGTGCGGATTTGAGGGAGTCTACTGTATATGCGCCGACAAATTCAATGACAAACCCCTGAATTTTGAAATGTAGCCACAAAATTATTTTATCTTTGATTTTTTTTAAAAAGGAAAAAAACTGCCAATATCTCTAAATGAGTTAAAAATAAATAATGGGGAAAAAAAGGTAATTATTTTTTTCCCAAAAAGGTTTGTTTCCCCTTCTCCCCTCCCCCAATATACTCCTACCAAAAGACAGTACTTTATATTATTATTATTATTATTTGCCTGTTAACGTTTATGCGTCTCAATTTTGTTTTAAATATGTGGTTCAATTGGACAGAGGTATGCAAATGAAAGAAAAAATAATGAATTGCTTTGCTTCTTCCATTTCGAAAATTTTGGTAGAAGCTTATTTTATTTCATTTTTCTTCATTTTTTAAATCTTGTTTTGCTTATTTGCCTAAATGTCTTGCAACGAATGTTCTGGGGAAAATAACCTTAGTTAAACACATTTCATGTTTAAAATTTACGAAAAAAAAAATTGAAACACAAGTCCCCCCCCCCCCAAAAAATTTTAGTGTATGTGTAAGGGGAAAGGGGGGCTCATTCTACGTACACCAGTATTCGTGAATTTCAAATCAGAATTTCGGATGTTACATATACCTATTCTATTAATCGAACATGCTCTTAATTTCAAAATAAATTTATAATAATGAAATCAGTTCTAAAATATTCAAAAAGGAAAACATATATTATTTATATAGAAAAGAATAGCTCATTTAATATAAATGATTTATTTTTCCTTTAAAAATAAATAAAGGAAACTCATATTTTGTAAATTTGTAACTCTAGTTTGTAACATGTAGACTACGGAATTACTGTAATCGAACTGTAATCGTAAGCGACTAGTTCGGCAATCGTAATCCAATAAAAAAATATTCGTAATCCAAACATAATCGTAATCTTGAAATAAAAAAATGGATAATTGATTATGTAATCGTAATCAGACTTGCATAAAGAGAGACAAAATCGTAATCTATTTTTTGAAATTGAAAATAATCATAATCTTAATCGATTACAGTCCTCTGTAATCGACTCAAAGTCTGATAGGCAGCCCAGGGACGATTCGAAATAAAAAAAAGAAAAACCTGAAACACAGCAAATTTTCTGAACGGTTACAGCAGAGAGAAAAAAAAGGAAATGGAAATCCACTCCCGGCACAACTTTACATTGTTTCTGCATCCCTTTGATGAAATTTGCATTTTTTTGCAATCTTTAGATAAAATTTGTGGTTTAATCACAATCTTTTTATGAAATTTACATTTTTCCTGCAATTTTTTGAAGGAATTTATTTTTTCTTATTTAAGCAACCAAGTTGAAATTAGCAAAATTTTTTATGTCTGAGATTATAGACTGGTGACCGATTTTCTTAATTTTCAGAACTGAGTGCCTTAAATTTTCAGAAAATTTGGAACAGAATCACACCTGCTGCAGACATGGTACAGACTCAGCAAGAAAAAAGCTGAACTTTCACAGCCTCAAGGACTTTTGAATTTGTATTTTTTGCAGCGTTTTGACGAAATTTGCATTTTTTAGCAATTTATTAATGAAATTAGCTTTTTCCTGTGACCAAAATCACACTTTTTTCACAGTCTTTTCAAAGAAATTTGCAATTACAGTACAAAGTCCAAAATCCGGAATCCTCCGGACCTCGGCGATTCCGAATTTCGGAATTTTCTGAATTTCAGATCATTTTTAGAATCTACCCCCTCCCCCCCCCCCCTTTCTAAAAAAAAGTACGTGATTTATATCAAAATTGCATTTTTAGCACTGAAAAATAATAATATTAAAGAAGATATTTTAAATAATAAAGAGAACCTTAAAAAAAGTTTTTTAAATGAAATAAATAAATAAATATCCACATTGAATTCCTTTCCCCACGAATTATTATTACCAGAAACACATTTACAATCCTTCTATAGTAAAAAAAAAACTAGCCTTAAAAGGAATGACTCCTGGAATGATGCTGATGTGGAAGATTTCCGGAACTAACGAATCCGGGTTGTCCACTCCTTCCATGAGTCCAATAGACCAATCAGGAAAGGGCTCCGTCTATGCATCGCCATATGGGTTACCATAAAGAGAGGAAAGGTTACCATCGCCAACAATCGCCAAGTTTGTCGCCAACTTGGCGATATATCGCCAAATTTGGCGACCAAAATTAGTTGTCAAAAGTGACGCCAACTTGGCGATAACTGTAATATTTCGCCAAATTTTTAATTTCTTTACAACATCAGTCGTTTGATACATCATTTGAGAGGTTTGCAACTGCTTATTCATTTAAAGGATGTCTTGTGTGTTATCCCCCATTCTGCTCCCCAGGGGGGACACATTTTTAATTTTTTTACAACACCAGTCGTGTTACGCAAGATTTGAAAGGTCTGCAACTGCTTATTCATATTATGGATGTCTTGTGTGTCACCCCCACACTCTCCTCTCCCCAGGGGGGGGGGGGTCACATTTTTAATTTCTTTACAACACCAGTTGTGTGACACATCATTTGAGAGGTCTGCAACTGCTTATTCATATTATGGATATCTT
Organism: Maratus speculifer; assembly: GCA_964019185.1. Lineage (NCBI taxonomy): Eukaryota > Metazoa > Arthropoda > Arachnida > Araneae > Salticidae > Maratus > Maratus speculifer. The sequence continues at coordinate 74,025,574 of OZ025293.1, forward strand.
GTGTGTAACCCCCCCTCTGCCCTCAGAGGGGGCGCATTTTGTAATTTCTTTACAACACCAATTGTGTGACACATCATTTGAAAGGTCTGCAACTGTTTATTCATTTTATGGATGTCTTGTGCGTCACCCCCACTCTGCCCCCCAGGGGGGCACATTTTTAATTTCTTTACAACACCAGTCGTGTGACATCATTTGAGAGGTCTGCAGCTTCTTATTCATATTATGGATGTCTTTTGTGTCGCCTACCCCTCTGCCCCCCGGGGGGGCACATTTTTAATTTCTTTACAACACCAGTCGTGTGACACATCATTTGAAAGGTCTGCAACTGCTTATTCATATTATGGGATATTGGCGAGCGCAGCAAGCAGGGGTAGCCAATAATTTGGAATCGCGAAGCGATTACGCGGGGGGTTGGCGAGCATAGCGAGCAGGGGGGCGGGGCCCCCCTAGTACTGGAAAAAAATATAAAACTAAAATAGATAGATTATTATTTTAATAAAAATAAATAAAAGCTTATCTGAATCACAACAAATGTTAGTTAATAAATTCAATTTTTCACTATTGTCTTTTGAACATGTCCGTTATTTTGCGCTGCTTCATTAATTTCGATTTCTCGGCAAAAACTTTTTCTTTGATTCTGTAAATAGACATCAGTTCCACACCTGTTACGATGTTCCTTTGCTCCAATCCTTTGATTACATCATCTAATGAATTGAGGCCTTTTCACGCCGATCCCAAACTTTCGTTAGGGCCTTAAGAATCGTTATAGTTGTGGACAAGTTTTCAATCGTTTTAAGAATTCAAAATTTTATACTTACCGTAATTTAGGGAAGAAACGCCGCACCCGCTGTAATCGCCGCAGCCTCAAATATTGATATCGTTTTGAAAAAAATCGGCATAATCGCCGCACCCTTCGTAAACGCCGCAGTCAAAAGAAATTATTTTCTCTTATTAAGGATGCGATAACATACCCAAAATATCGCATAAATACGGCAAAAAATGGAATTATTAGACTAATTAAATTATTAAAATAACTAATTGTCAAAAAAAAATGTAGGAATTGAGTATTTATATTACAGAACCGATTTTCCGGAACTTCCGGATCCGGAATTTTTTCCTGAAATTTGTTTGATATGTTGTTTTTCTTACTTTAAATACATACTGTAAAATCTCGAAAACACCGCTCCCAATTTTGAACATATTTCATTTTTCGAAATGTATATCAGTTTGTAAACCCGCCACCAAAAATATTTTTTCTTTAACAATAACAAAAAAGAAAAAAAAAATCCAAGCACAATTCCTTTCTGCAGGTCCAAACACATTTTACCACTTCTTAAAGTTCGGTGTCGGCTCGTTTGTCGTGGCGTTTTTGATCTTAATGAGTTTTGCAGGAAAGGAGCGGTTGTCCGGTAAAAGAAAAACCTTTCCGTCAAGTAGGGTGGATTGCTTATCTGCCGATTCTTTTGTTAATTCCCCTTGTTTCTATTATGTAGAAACTGCAAGTAGATCCTATACAAAAGGACTTCCACACTTTTTCCAAGGATTCAGTTGAAGAGAAGAGTATTGCAATCTGAACGGAGCCTTATTCCGATAACGTTGACTTTCGAAAAACTGCAGAGCACTTGTTTTTCTTTGGAGTTGCTATGTACTGGACCTTTTTGTAGGATGTTGTAACTTTTGAATAACTTATTATATTTTAATAAAAAAATATTACACACCCTAATTCACTATCATTGCAACTTGCTGAAAATTTGAACGGAATCGGTAAATTATCAGAGAAGATATCGATTTTTTTTTAATAATAAAAAGAAACCTTGTTTTGCTTATCGTGTCTTTTTTTTTTTTTCTTTTTTTCGCTTGTTTGTAGCTCATTAATTTCTTTTTCCACACTCAACCATCTCGGTTTTGATGAGACATTCACGAGGTCCTTTTTAAATATAAAAGAATAGAATTTAAATAATTTCTCACTTTTTTTCTTTATTAGAAAATTTTTATAAACTTTCTTGGAAATTTTTTTTTATACGTTTACGGAATATGAATTAAAGTGCATCAATAAATATCTTATCAGTTGTCATAAGAAGGAAATTACAAAATTTCGCTCTTATTATTAGATAAATATATAGGTATTTTTTTAAAATGTAAGTCATCATAAGAATGAGAACTAGAAAATCTTGCACTGATAGGGGATCGAAAATACTGTAGTTTTTGTAACAGAACTGAAATGTACCAACAAAAGAGACATTTCAATTGTGAAATTAAAAAAAACCTTTCCAATCAACGCCGTGCTTAAAGGGGGAGGGGGCGATCGCCCCGAGCGTGAAAATTTAAAGGGCGCCAAATTTATACTATCAACTTCATTTTTGGCGTGTCATAAAAAAAAAGTTGGGAGAAGGAAGCGCCATAATGCAACTTTGCCCCGTGCCGTGGGCAGTTTTCTTTTCGCACGCCCCTGTTTCCAATACTTTGTTTCTACAACGAAGTGCAATAAAAGCAGGCATCTATTGTCCCTTCCTGTTTACTCCAGTCACCGTATTTCTTGGAAAAGGATGAGTCATGATGCATTGCATTTGTTGATTTACGATCGGTAACATCGCGAACACGCGGAAAAGGGAAAAGAAAAGTGATTTTTTTTCTTTTGAAACACTGAATAATTTGCTCAAAATTTTCGTAAACGCCGCGGCGTTTATTCCATAAATTACGGTACAAAAAAAAAAAAAAAAAAAAAACACTAGTTAGAAAAATGTCCGGATTTTGGAGAATTCCGGATTTCGGATTTGAGACTTTGTACTGTATTCATGACCTTTTAGCGAAATTAAAGGTTTCCGCACACTCTTTCTAGAAAATTTGTGTATTTTCTGTAATTTTTTGAGAAAATTCGCGTACTTTCCCTGATCTTTTAAGAAAATTTGCCTATTTTCCTCAATGTTTATAAAAAATTCGCATATTTTCCATGATATGTCAGAAAATTTGCATATTTTCAGCAACTTTTTGTCAAAATTCGCTAATTTTCAGTTATCTTTCTTCAAAATTCACATATTTTCTGTGATCTTTCGTCAAAATATCTATTTTTTCTTCGATCTTTCGAAAAAATTCGCAATTTTTCTCCTATCTTTTGTCAAAATTGGCATATTTTCGGCGATTTTTGTACAAATACATTTATTTTCCACGATCTTTCTACAAAATATGTCTATTTTCCTCGATTTTTGTCAAAATTCTCGTATTTTTCACAATTTATCGATTAAGATTTGCCAAATTTCTGCATTTTTTCCAAAAAAATTCACATATTTTACCGATCTTTTGACAAAATTCATGTATTTTCCCCGATCTTTCAACAAAATTCATGTATTTTCCCCGATCTTCCGACTAAACTTGCATATTCTCCACGATCTTTTGACAAAATTTGCTTACTTTTGCAGGATTTTTCTACAAAATTATAATATTTTCCATGATTTTTCGATAAAATTGAAGTATTTTTCATGATTCTTTGACGAAATTAGAGTATTTTTCTGCAACCTGTTCACGAAAATCGCATTTTCCCGCAATCCTTTGACGTAAATCGCGTCTTGTTAGGGATCCTCAGAAGAAAATAGTATTTTTTCCGCGATTGTTAAAGAATTTATAGTTTTTTGTGATCTTTTGGAGAAATTTGTGTTTTTTCCTCACGAAGTGGTTTTGACTCGCATTTTTGTTGTATTTCATTCGTTACCCCCACCTCCCCATAGAAATGTCAAAAAAATTTAATGCATATTTGCATCGATCATAGGGATAATAAAATTCATCGCCGAAAAAGCGGAATTCTGCAGAAAAGTAACATGTCTGTTTAACAAAAGCCGCTTCTTTTTTCATAATCCTTTGACCGAAATCACATTTTTCTTTCCACAATCCTTTGAAGGAAACTCCGCTAACTGACTATTTGAAACAGACTATTTTTTTCCATGATCATTTGACGAAGTTATAGGTTTTTGCGATCCTTTAGAGAAATTTGCATTTTTTCTTGCAGTCCTTTGAAGAAATTTTCTCAATTTGGTGCGGTTAGTACTCATGTTTTTGTTGTATTTACACACACACACACAATAAGAAGGCCAACAAATTTTAATGCATATTTGCATCGATCCCAGAGATGATAAAATTCATCACCGGAAAAGCAGAATTCAGCATTTCTGCGGAAAAGTAGCATGTATGCTGCTGCAGCTCTTTGACAAAATTTGCATTTTATTTTTCTCCCATGATCCTTTTGCAAAATTCCTTTTCTTTATTTCTGCTCCTTTGGCAAAATTTATGATTTTTCCAAGATCATTTAATGAAATTTGTATTTTGTGCAGACCTTTGATGAAATTAGCTTTCTTTCTGCCATTCTTTGATAAAAATTTGCATTTTTTTCTCATGATCCCTTGACGAAATTTGTGTTTTTAGTGAACCTTGATAAAATTTGTTCTTTTCTTGATCTTTGACAGAATTCAAGGTTTTTTTTTTTTTTTCTGTGATCCTTTGATAAAATTCTTTTACTTTTTGTTTTCTTGTGATCCTTTAACAAAATTCGTATTTTTTCTGTAAATCTTTGACAAAATTATTATTATTATTATTGTGATCTTTTGAGGAAATTTGCAGTTTTGACAATTTTTTTTATTATATATCACTAATATAATTTTTAATTGTCCTAGATTTTAAAAATTGGATAAAAACAACATTTAATGCCATTTTAATAGGAAAACTCAAACATGTTATTCTGAAAATTTTAAAGCCAATTAATCTTAAAATACTTGCAAATTTACTATATATCTGTGTGAAAAAGAAAATTATTTGTTTACTTACATCATCAGAGAAGTACTGATCAATTATTTCATAAGCTAATTTATAAATTTCTTCATTTTCATGATTTTGAAGGACTTCTATTTTGTCTAGTCCTGAAAAGAAATTTAAATTTTTATTTTAAGAAAAGGTCATTATATTTATACTATATCACCTTTCTGAAACAAGTAAAGAATTGCCCTGTGTTAAATGCAATGCATTAATAATATAAGAATATTGTAATAAATTAGACAACACATACATACCTCCACATTCTTCAATTTGGCTTGCTATAGAAAAGAACTGAGAACCAGCTAGTTTTAAAATATTGTTAATACCATCCAAAACAACTTGAACAACTTGAGGATCTCTAACAGTGAGCAAATTACAGAGAGGAGGTATTGCTTGTTGACTGACTAAATAAGCGACTTGTGCTTTGGTACCACTAATAGTAAGGTTAGTGATAGCCCATGCTGCTTCTTTTTGAGTTTGAAATTCACCCTAGTTAAGTAGCAAAAACAGAAAAGCAGAAAGTGAATTAAGAAATAAAATCTCATCAATAAATTAACAACACAAGTATGTAATAATTTACTCTTTAATATAATAATAATATAAATCTTTACAATTTACTTTATAAAGAAGAAACATTACATATTTTATATTCAAAAATCCTTTTTATTATTAAAAAAATTAATTTATGTAATTTTTAAAAAATATGTATAATATCTAAATTACTTCAATTCTTTATTTCAAAATTAAAACCTTAACCTCCACGTTGTACATGGCATATGTCAATTTCATTACTGATCACAATGTGCTATACCACCGACATAGCATATTTTATCGCAAACAGGAGAACTCTCATTTTGTTTTCTGTCTGTAGCCAACTCTAATATTTAGATTGGTTAGTAATAGTGATTTGAAAATTTGTAATGCATATTAATAAACACTGTCCAGGAGTGAAGGGATTAATTTGTCCAAAAATGATTATGCATTACACATAATTTTCTTTAAAATATGTCATACAGTACAAAGTCCAAAATCCGGAATCCTCCGGACCTCGGCAATTCTGAATTTCGGACTTTTCCGAATTTCAGATTTGCGCTGCTTCATTAATTTCGATTTCTCGGCGAAAACTTTTTCTTTGATTCTGTAAATAGACATCAGTTCCTGTCCTGTTAATGATGTTCCTCTGATACAATCATTTGATTACATCATCTAATGAATTGAGAACTTTTTCTAAGGGAATCTTTTCTTCTGTGTTGCAATCTTCTTCCTCACTGTCACTGTTTGAATCCACATCATTTTGTTGCAGATTTTACTTTGGTTGCAGATGTTTTTCTAGAATGGAATTTTCATTCTCAAGACCGGTTTCAAAAGTGAAAGTAACTCCAAAAAATATTTGCCAACGCATACAAAAAAGTAAAAAAGGAGCGATATCGAGATGCATCTCAGCTATTCATTGCAATAAATAAATAATAAAATAAAATAAAAATGCCGAAATGCAAACGAGATAATAGAAATTAACCTCCCCATAGGATTACCATTAGCACGCAGACTCTTCGCATGACGGGGATAAGAGCCTTGATGATTTTCTAAGCTTTATAAACATCTCATTTTGGATTGTATACTTTTGCATTTTTTATTTCATTTTTTTAATGTTTAGATATAAAGAATAAACGAAAGTAGAATCTTAAGCTAAAAAGAATAAATAAATTTTTAAAAAATCAACCCATGTTTTCTTTCTGCGTAGCAAAGAACATTATCCAAAGTAGATCAGATTCAGTAAACATTCAACTTCCTCCGATTTCATTGAACAGCCAGATGAGTGAACACAAATGAACCGCAGATGGTTTATTACTTTTTCTTTCAGTTTTTGTTAAGTGGACATTTTTGGTAGGCGTTGTAACTTTCTAATAATGGATTGTATTCTAATAAAAATTTGTTACATGGACTAGTTTACTATTATTTCAACTTGCTGAAAATTTGAGAGAAATTGGTGAATTTACTCAAAAGATATGGATTTTATTTTTAAATCTCAGTAAGCGTTGAAAAGAGTTTGGTTTTTCATTTTTTTTCTTTTTTTGTTTGCTAACAACTCAATACTTTTCTCTTTTTCTGTGACAAGCCAAAAATGACGTTTACATTGATAGTATAAATTTGGCACCCCCTAAATTTCTGTGTCCGGAACGCCCCCCCCCCTTTCGACGGTGCTACCGGGCCGTGTCACACTGATCCCAAACTTTTGTTAGGGCCTATAAGAATTGCTATAGTAGTGGACAAGTTTTCAATCATTTTAAGAATTCAAAATTTAATACTTAAAAAAAAAAAACGCTAGTTAGGAAAATGTCCGGATTTTGGAAATTCCAGATTTCGGATGTCCGGATTTGAGACTTTGTACTGTATTACTAATATTAAAATAATTAACTAGCTATCTGCTTCAATGCACATTAAAAATTCCTTTACTTGTGAAGAGCAATTTGATATGTAATTTGTAATGCTATTACACAGAAACAGATTAACCCTCTAAGTGTTCGGAACATAATATTCCGTTCGCTAAGTGCCAGGTTTCACTGCAATGCAAACAAAATTTAAAATAATATAACTCGATATATTTAATGAATTTTTAATACATTTTAGAATGATTAATACTCTCAAGGATTACATTCATAATTGTTATAAATTTTTTAAAATAATATTGAAATAATATTTTCTGAGCATTTAAAAGAAAACAACATTACAATTTTATCCATTTGCAAGACGGTCAGAGGGTTAAGACCTTAACATGGAGAAAAGTACATTAGTATTTGATTAAACAGCATTTACAAAAATGACCAGTCTGTAATTGGTGCAGTTCAGTTTCTTTTAAAATATCAGACAAAACACACATACACTTCTACTGATCACATCTAATACCAATGTTTTGTAATACAATAGACTCAAATCTGCAATCCTAAAATCTACACATAATTTGCAGATGTAAACAATGAAACACTCAATTCAGATATAGGGACAAAATTTGAATTTTTTAGTTTTATATCAATTCCAAACGCATTTTAATTTGTAATTTTTGTTAATATTATTGAATTCATATTTTGTCACGAAGGAAGAATAAATTTATTTCTGAAAAAATTCAAAATATTGCAGATATCATTGGTAATTACAACCTTCTTACCAAATATATTTATGTATTAATGAAGCTTCTTTCATTATTAAGACTGATAAAACACGAAATAAATCTTCTTTATTTTATAATTTTGATGTGAATTAGTATTGTACCTTTAAGAGGCAAGTTTTGCTGAATTATTTAGGAAAAATACATTTCATCTTTATAATGAATATTTAATCATGCATTATTGATTATTAACTTGACCTTTCCTTTTAATATTTTAATCATTTTAAAAATTATCTAAATTTTTATTATTTTAGTTTATTACTCATTTTAATATTTTATTATAAGCATTCATTATAGTTTCAACTGCATTATTAATTACATTCAAATTACTGTTTAAAAAATGTAAACAAAGCGATGACCAGAATTCTGCAAAATTCTAAAATCTGTACAACCTCTGGTCCCAAGCTGTGCAGATTTGTGGGAGTCTACTGTATTACAATTTTTGTTTTTAATGTAAAGCTGAAATCGATAATAATATTCAAGAAAAGAAATTAAGTAAAATAATACTTTTATGATTTTAAAGGTAAATTAATAATTTTAGTTTGTATTACTCTATTAGTTTAATTATGATATTTTAAAATGTCCTAATGCAGTATTTTACATATGTGTGTGTAAAAAAATATGCTGGCTGATTCCAAAGAATCTGTTCCATTACAAATTGAGTTTATGTAGTTTAAAATGCACAGTTGAGTGTCTTGGCAGTATTAATAAATAACTGACTCTGAACTTCGGTACTGGAACTAACAATTCATTTATTTGTTAAACAGGAGCCTGCCGGAGGCTCCAGGAAACTAAGCTTTTTGTTAGTCACATCATGCAGATATGAGAGCAAGCTCAAATTTAAAAACTGAGCTATTTAGGAAGATGAGTTCTGTACAAGAATTTAGGATATTTTCCAGTGGAGGGCCTTATTGTTACAGTGGGCATTTTCTTCAATCGCTATTAACTCTATTTTAAATGATGACTCTATGGTTATACAAATATTGCATCAATCTGACTACACCACTAATGGTAATTTTCACCTTTGACACTAATGGTTATTTATGTTTTAATAAATGTCAGCTAGAGGAAAGCTAATTAGGATTAGGGATGCACCGAATAGTGATTTTGGCCGAATACCGAATGCTGAATATTCGGCCGACAGGTGAACTGAATACTGAATATTCAGCTAGCTGAATAGTAATTGTTGGGCCGAATACCAAATATTCGGCCAGCCGAATAGTTAACTATTCAGCCGAATACCGAATATTCGGCTTTCCAAATACTTTTTACATTTCAAAATTTAAAGGTATTAAAATGTTACTTTTTTAAAAAGTTTTACATAATATTTAATAAAAGAAACTTACATTTTGATAAACAAGAGCTTTTTATAAGAGCATAGTATTGAAAAAAAATCTGCCTTGAGTTATTTAAGAAGTGCAATTATGAAACTTTAATTAATAAAATTTTGTACGAATCAAAACAAACATTTTAAAATCAAATAATGAAAAAATGGCCGAAGAAAAATTTTACAGTCTGATATTTGTCCTTTTTAAATAACTCAAGGCAGATTTTTTTCAATATAAAGTACAAATACTTTCAACTTAATTCTAAATAAAGATATGTTTGGCTCATAGTTCTTTTCTTATGAATGGTGGTATTTTCCACCCTTCCCATCATATCATATTTTACAGAAATCAAAGCATGTGAGTTGAAAATATGTTATCTTATTTATTGTTAATGTAATAAACAAACACACAAGTTTTGATCTAGCTTGAGATGAAATACAATGCACTTATGACTCAATAAATTGATTATGGTTTCATGAACAAAAATTGTCTGCCTTGATAGCTATTACTAATCTCAAAAGTTTTTTTTTTCTTTTAAAAGACTTTTATTTGAGGAAAAGCAAGAAACAGATCATTTACTAAACAAAATTTAGAAACTTGTATCAGCACATAATTTATTCCTAAGGAGAATCCTAATAAATCACCATTTTAATCCTTCTCATGGTTAATTTTCTTAAGTTATACTTTACAAACAGCAAATAAATAATGTAAAAACATTCTATTTTATTTAAAAATGATTTTGTTTCTAATTATTTTAAATATAAATTAAAAAATTGACAGTTAAAAGTAGAAATAGTGAAAAGTTTTTAAAAGGTTTTATTAAGTATTGGATTCGGCCGAATACTTTGATATTCGGGCAGGCCGAATAGTTTCATATTCGGCCAAGCCGAATATTCGGTTCAACCGAATAGTTTAATATTTGGGCTAACCGAATATTCGGTAACATGGTTGAATAGGCTGAATACTGAATAGATACCAAATATTCGGTGCATCCCTAATTAGGATTTATGATCTATCAAACATTTATTTTGACACTGATTATAATTTATATCTTAAATGTAAACATGATTCTAATAACTGCCAAATTTGAGGAAAAGTAATTAGAATTTATAGTCTAAATATAAATACTAGTAGTCTAAATATAAATAACTGTCATATTTGGAAAATTAATTACTATTTATGGATTTTAAGATTTAATGTTTATTTTAACTCTAGTTTGATTTTATGAGCTCAATAATTGTCATAATGAATGTTTATTATGATTTATGGTTTTAAGTACTTATCTAAAACTAAACTGAACATAAAAGCTGAACTTTGAGCAAGTTACAAAATTATAATGTATGCAAGCATATGATATATGTTATTAATTCAAATTATATTTAAAATAACTTATTTAAAGATAAAGAACTACAGTAAAATATTCTAACTTAAGTTTTGATTTATCAATTTTCCTCCAACCACATTAAATAAGTATGGAAAAAAATACAACTTAAGATATTGCAATAAGATTCCCATTGCATTATTTCACAAAATAAGGCAAACTGAAGTGAAATACTAACATAGCAAAAAAAAAAAAAAAAAAAAAAAAAAAAAAAAAAAAAAGTTAAAAGAACAGTAGATGCTTAATTTTCAGAATGTCATTTCTAAGAAATTCTCATTTTTATGAACTGATATACTGGTCCTAACCAGTATCCCATATGCAAATGATCAAATCTGCTTCATTTTATAAACTAAAATCACATACCCTCTCTTTTTTATTAACTTAATCTTTGACATTTTTCAATTTCTCTCCAGTATTTTGTAGAATAGTAGGCATGGGAGATAGAGAATTAGCACATGATAACTGGGAGGTGTTGAAGAAATTCTCATGTTCAGGTTTAGGCTGATATGTGTCAGTAGAAAAAGGAATTTTTCTTATACTTCCCAAATGTTCAAGCCTAGGCCAACATGGGCTAAATTTTTATATTAGCCATCAGGCTTGGATGGGCTTAAGCTCATTCTTTCTGAAATTCGTAATTTTATTTATTTTCAAATAAGAGACAAAAAATAACTCACCAACCCCTGCCCTTAAAATCTTTTTATTACACTTTAAATCATTTTAATGCTTATTCTGATCTGAATGAAAAATAAACTTTTTTTTTTTCCTTTTGCAGTATTAAAATGCTATTTTAAAAGAAAACCTATGATATTTGTAGATTTACGTCTGGGATTGATGGAGGCAGAGGATGATTTATTGATGTGGCGCCTATCAAAATATGGCAATATTAGAATATTTCTTAGTTGAAATACTTATTATTACTTTGTTTAGAAATCTAATGTGAAATAAAGATTTCTGATTAAAGATTTAAGGTTTGCAATTTTTTAGTCTTTGCGAGTGTTAATCACTCTTTACATGAAAACAATGCTATTGATTCTATTTTTTCCTTGAACTCTTTTTCATGCTGTGGCTCTGCTCTTTACATTTATGAACACACTTTCAAATGTAAGAAGATAAATTTGGTATGCATTGTTATTCCCAACAGAAAGCAACTGAGCAATGTTTCTTTTTTTCTTATAAAAGCAACTAACTGATCTTTCAGGTAACAGTGTCAAATTTTTAATTCAAGCTGATTTTTAAAAGGACATGATAATTTAAAAAATGTATCCTTTTTATAGGAAATAAAAAAACTTGGTTCAATTCTTCATTATATATGAATACTAGTTTTTTGAAAATTTTCTGAAAATGCACTTCCTTCATATGTCATTAGATTTGCATGTTTGGGATATAAAATACGAGAATCTTTTTAGGGTTAAGCACATTTTTATTTGATATTAAACCTCTTTTGATAAGACAATGTAAATTTCATCAAATTAATTATGTGTTAGGTTTACGAGTTATGTTCATGTAAGAAATTGTTAAAAAATGTGATATTACATTTAGAACAATTTTTAAATATTATGCATTTTTTTGTGATTTTTAATACTTCCCAACAGAGTTGAAAAGCATTTATGCATTTGGTTTGTCTGCATGTCTGTCCATGCACTAACTCCACTCTGATTTTCATGCAGTTGATAAAGGTTATTTAGGGTCACTAAAGCATGTTTGGTACTGTATATGAAGTACTGTAATTTAGGGAAGAAACGCTACACTCTCGAATATTCACACTGTTTAGAAAAAAATCGGTTTAATCGCCACAACCTTCATAAACATTGCAGTCAAAAGGAATCCACTTTACCTTATAACATACCCAAAATATCACATAAGTACGGCAAAAAACTGAATTATTAGATTAATTAAATTATTAAAATAACTAATTGTTAAAAAAAAAAATTTAGGAATAAAATATTTATATTACAGAACAAATTTTCCAGATCCAGAAATTTTTTCTAATTTTTTCTATTTTAAATACATGCTGTAACTTCCCTAAATCTCGAAAACACCACTCCCAGTTTTGAACAAATTAATTTTTTGAAATATACATCAGTTTGTAAGCCCGCCACCAAAAATCTTTTTTCTTTAACAATAAAAAAGAAAAAAATTCCATGCACAATTCCTTTCTGTGTAGCCAAGCATATCTATGGAAAGCAGATGATCTAAAGATGCAAACACACACAAATACTTTTTGCGGTTAGCAGTTAGCGCATTTTATGTTTGCAGGTGGTGTGTCTCATGTTTTATGACTATTCCAGTTGAACTTCAATCCATCTGTGTGACAGGGACCTTTCCCTTAAGTAATGTTGAGATAATTATCTCCTGAATCATTGTAAAAATCCCCGTTTTCTATTGTCAATAAACCGCAGAAGAGGGAAGAAAGGAGTTCCTGGAATTCAGTTGAACTTCAGCAAAATACGCATGTGCTTGGAGCCTTATTTTGATAATGTTGACTTTTGAGTCGTAAACACAACAAACCTCAGACAGTTCACTTGTTTTTCTTTGGAGCAGCTTTGTAGTGGACCTTTTTGTAAAGTGCTGTAATTTTTGAATAACTTATTACATTTTAATAAAAATTTATTACACAGCCTAATTTACTATTGTTGCAACTTGCTGAAAATCTGAATGAAATTGGTAAATTATCAAAGAAGATATCAATTTAAAAAAAAATATTTAGAAAGAAAACAGGTTTCGCTTATCGTTTCTTTCTGTTTCCTTTTTTATTTGTATGCAGCTCGTTAATTTCTTTTTCCACAATCAAACATTTCTGTTTTGATGACACATTCACAGGATCCTTTTCAAATATAAATGAATAGAATTTAAATAATTTCTCCTTTTTTCTTTATTGGAAAAATTTTTAAACTTTCTTGGAACATTTTTTCCCCAAATGTTTACAGAACAGCGCCGTGCGAAAGTGGGAGGGGGAGGGGGGGGGGGTCACCCCAGGCGCTGAAATTTAGGGGGGGCACCAAATCTATACAACCAACTTCATTTTTTTTGGGGGGGGGGGGGGTAACATCAAGATCGGGAAGGGGGGTCGGCAAAATGAAACTTTGCTCTGGGCACAGTTTTCTCTTCGCACGCCCCTGTTACTGAATATGTCTAAAAGTGTACCAATAAATCTGTGTTATCAGTTGTCATAAAAATGGAAATTACAAAATCTCGCACTTATTATTGGATAAATAATAATAATAATTTAAAAATTTTTTAAATGTGCAAGTCATCATAAGAATGAAAAAAGGAAAATCTTGCACTAACAGGGGATCGAAAATATCTGATGAAAAATACTGTGATTTGTAACTGAACTAAAATCTACCAACAAAAGAGACATTTCAATTGTGAAATTCAGAAAAACTGGTTTTCCAATATTTTGTTTCTACAATGAAGTGCAATAAAAGAATAAAAGCAAGCATCTATTGTCCCTTCCTACATACTCCAGTCACCATATTTCTTAGAAAAGGATGACTAATGATGTATTGCATTTGTTGATTTACGATTGGAACATTGCAAACAAAGGGGGGGAAAAAGAAAATTTTTTTTTTTTTTTTTTTTTTTTTTGAAATACTGAATAATTTGCTCAAAATTTCCATAAACGCCGCCCTGGTGTAAACTGGTGTAAATGCTGCATATATGAAAATTTTAACTTTTAAACTTATAAACGCCTCGGCGTTTATTCCATTAATTACAGTATGTAGAATTAATAGTTATTTTATAGGGGCACTCAAAAAAATTCCATTACATTATAGTACATCAAGAAAAATCATTGAAAGAGTTTTTTAATGAGATTATGCTACTTAAAAGATAATGAATTTAATATTTAATCACTGAATTTCATTATGCAGACATGCTACAGGCTCAGTAAGAAAAAAGCTGAACTTTTACGGCCTCACAGACTTTTGGCGAAATCTTCGTTTTTCTGCAATTTCTTAACAAAATTAGCGTGTTTACATGACCAATTTACGAAAAATCGCACTTTTTCTCCCACAGCTTTTTTAATGAAATTTGCATTTCTCCAAGATCCTACCGAAATTCGGGGTTTTTCTCATCCTTTTTCGTCAAAATTTGCGTATTTTCCGCGATCTTACTTCAAAATATGCGTATTTTCCGCAATCTTTCGTCATAATATGCGTATTTTCCACGATCTTTCGACAAAATTTGCGTATTTTTCGCGATCTTTCGTCAAAATTTGCGTGTTTTCTGCGATTTTTTGTCAAAATTTGCGTGTTTTTCGCGATTTTCGTTAAAATTGCGTGTTTTCCGCTATATTTGTCAACATATGCATTTTTTCCGTGATCTTTAGTTGACATATACACATTTTCCGTGATCTTTCATCAAAATTTCCGTATTTTTCGTCAAAATTTCCGTATTTTCCGCGATCTTACGTCAAAATATGCGTATTTTCTGCAATCTTTTGTCATAATATGCGTATTTTCCACAATCTTTCGTCAAAATTTGCGTGTTTTCTGCGATCTTTCGTCAAAATTTGCGTGTTTTTCGCAATATTTGTCAACATATGCATTTTTTTCGCGATCTTTAGTTGACATATGCGCAATTTCCGCGATCTTTCGTCAAAATTTCCGTATTTTCCGTGATCTTTTGCCAAAATTCGAGCATTTTCTGCGATCTTTCGATAAAATGCGAGTATTTATCACGATTATTTGACAAAATTAGAGTGTTTTTCCGCAACCTGTTCACGAAAATCGTGTTTTCCCCGCAATTTTTTGACGAAAATCGCGTCTTGTTCTTGATTATTTAACAAAAATCGTGTTTTTTCCAGCGATCCTCTGAAAAAAAAAAATTATTTTTTCCGCGATTGTTTGATGACTTAATAGTTTTTTTGCGATCCTTTGGAGAAATTTGCGTTTTTTTCTGCAATCCTTTGAAGAAATTTGCTTAATTTAGCACGGTTTGTGCTCGCGTTTTTGTTGTATTTCATCGTTACCCTCCCCCCCCCCCTTACATATAAATGTCAACAAATTTTAATGCATATTTGCATCGATCCCCGGGGATAATAAAATTCGTCGCCGAAAAAGCGGAATTCTGCGTTTCCGCGGAAAAGTAGCATGTCTGATTATGATTATATTTCAACAGGGAATTCATAGCATTTTTATTCATTCACAGGGGCACTCAAAAGAATTTCATTATGTTATGGTATATGTAAGAAAAAAACTGAAAAGTATTTTAATAAGATTACATTATTTCAAATACAATGAAACTGATATAAATCACTGAATTTCACTTGATTACATTATAACAGGGCATTTATTCATCGACAGGGACGCAAAAAAGAAATTGATTACACAATTGTCTCTGAATAGTAATTGCTGGAATATACATTTTAAAATCTGGTATGTTCTTTAAAATTCAACTATTTTTTGCATATTGTTCATTATATATAAATTCCCTACCTCATATACAGGACACAAAAATATTCACATATAATTCTCCTTATTAGAACAAGTTAATGAAAGGGAATTTTCAACTGAGGTACATGCATATATCTTCAGTGAACTAAACTGAAAGCATATAGTTAATAGATACAAATCTATATATCATATACAGGGCTACTGCAAAAATTTGAATGAGTTTCTGATTACAGATGAGAACAGCAATATTGGGCTTTCAAATGTGTTATGCATTTCCATATGGTTGGATTAAACATTAATTTTTTAAATGATTCAGATTGTTACAATATTCTGAATGTGTTGGAAAGTGTTTCATAATCTATGCTTGATGCATGATTTTTTTCTTTCTCGTTTTATATACTTTGATTTTGGTGAAAGAAAATGTTTTGGGCTCGGGCAGGGACAGGTTCAGATTTAAAATTGTTGGTCTCAGGCAGGCCCATGCTCTGAAATTTGAGCCTGAATTCACCTGTAGTTCATATATAATGATATGTTTATCCAATTTACAAAACATTTTGCATTTAATCATTCTCATGTGTGTTGTTAATACAGTCTTTTGAATTTCTTGAATATGTCAACCAAATGGAACAAAACATGCTTGACTTTATATGAAAGAAAAAATCTTGAAAGAAGTGAATACTGACTCTGAAAAAGACAGAAATTGCTAACAAATATGGAATATAAAAAAACACATTGAGCAGTCTCATAAAGCAGAAACAAAATGTACTTGCTAGAATTGGGTTAGAATCAGGTCCGGTTACCTGCTTTTACCCAAACCTAACCTGCTGGTCAGGTTTGGGTTGGATTAACCTTTATTGTTTTGGGCTTGGGTTGATTTTTTAATCTTGCAGGTCGTAGTTGGGTTGACCCAATTTTTTGTAAGATTGTTCAAAATATCATTCAGGTTAAAAGTCTATGTACAATAAAGCTTCCATAATGGGTTTTCTCTTGAAAGGCAAACACTCTTTCCCTTCCTTAAATTTATATTGGGAATGCTTATATCTCTGAATTGTAGGCACCTCTCAATCTACACATATGTAGTATGTGTATGTTTACATAAATTACCAAAAATGCAATGCATATGTTTTTGTCTATATCAAACACAAAATATTGATACTATTTTTCATATTCAAAAATAAGATTCTTAAAGAAAGAATAATCTATGACCACGTTTTTTTTACACATTTCATTTCTCATGCATTAAATTGAATGTATACTCAGACATTTTTAAACACATATTTATTTTAATTTGAAACATAATTGAATTAAAACATTTTGTTAAAATCCCAACAACATAAGTGGCAAAAAAACCCTATACATGATCCACAAGAATTTTTCTAGTATAAACTCAACCTGCAGAAAGAAAATTAGATTCATTGCGAGCCAAAAACATAATTTAGAATAACTCCACTTGATGTTTGACTCTATTTAATGATCCACAAGTGTCTGATATTCGGAGGTTTTACTATATTTAAATATTCAAAAATATAGACAAATTTATTCTTTTATGTAAAACATAAGATGGTATTAGAGATACAATTGTAAATTATTTTTCATTATGGCATTAAAACATAATTTACTTTCACCTACTTGCAGGTTGCGGCCATGTTGTGGGTTGAGATATTACGGGATTGTTGCAGGAAATTATTTTTGTGAATTCAGGTCAGGTTGCAAGCCTTTTTTTTTTTTGGGCAGGGTTTGGGTTGAGTTGCAGTTTGATTTAAAATGGAATTTATGGGTTGGATTGTATACAACCCAACCTATGCAGGACTTGCCATACAAAATACAACTGATGAAGTCGTATATCAATCATAATCTTAATTAATATCAATATTGTGTTAAATCAGCTTTTCAATTAAAATATTACATGACTGAAAAACATGGTTAGGCCACTTAAAGGTTTAATAAAAACAGAAGCTATTTCCTCTTTACCCCCCTCTTTAAAAACACACTATAGGAGTCTGCTCAAGTTCATAAAATCAAACATCTACTGTATTATAACATAAGATTATGCAATGATTAAGAAATACTTGATATAAATTGGAAACAATGAAAAAAAATTAATTATTTCAAATATTTAGTTCTAATTTAATTAAATATAATTTGATGTTTCTCTCAATAAAAAATATTCTGTTAAAAGCCTACCACATCCTATACAATGATTTTCAATAGTCCTTTCAATTCCATTTCGTACAGTGTTAACTTTTAACCATTTCTCTAATTATCCTGAGTTTTGGGTTCGTATATAGGGCAAATAATTATTATCCTCCTCTCCATAAAAAAAAAGAGCCATACAGGGCTGCCACAGATGACTCTTTTTCTATTCTATTCACACCACTATTTAGAAAATTTTAATTTTGTAGTACATATCTGTTACGAATGTTGCCAGACTGCATGTCAAAAATTTTTGTTTTGAGGAAATAATGTGAAGTAGAACTAAAAAATAATTAAAAATAACAGTTAAAATATGATTGTTTGCAGTTTTCCTTCAAAAAATTGGTAAAGCAAGAAGTTAATTTTTATGTGAAAAGGGCTTTGTTTTCTTTTCTTTATGAAGTTAAATCTGTGCAGTGAGATTATAGTATCATTAAAACCACTATTAAAAAAACAAGAATAAAAGGTCAATACTACATAATGAAAGGAAAATATACCAAAAATTAAGACCTTGAGTATTTTTTTAAATGAAATAAAGTTTTAAAATCATTTCATAACATTTTCAGAACTTCATTGATGAAGAAAAATGCCTTACTTTGTTCAAATGATGAATGATCATTGGAATTAAGCCTGCATCTATAACAGCTTGTACTTGCTGCTGATTTCCTGCAGTTATATTTGATAAAAACCAAACTGCTTCCTAAAAAAATAATTTAAATCTATTAATCATATTTTAAAAAGCAAGTTTTCTGAAATAAATTGAAATATAACTTGCTATCCCCCCCCCCCCCCCCTGGATGCAAGCAGATTTCAATGACTTAGCTGTATTTTCAATATTTCGACAATTCATGAGTTTGCTCTTCAGCTGGATTATTTTTTTTTAAGAAATAGTTTTATTCTGTAAAATATATTTATCAGGATTCTACTTGCATTTCAAGTAATTTATTACTTTTTCCCACCCATATACAAGCAGACTAAGGACATTCAATATGTTCAATATTACGACTCCTGCCACATACACAGCAGTTATTTTTCTTCAAGATTATATGCTTAACAGCCCAGATTTCACTTAATTATGTAGTGTATTAATAACACATTTACTTATTAAATAAAATCCAAATAATATTTTATGTATTTTTTATTTTTTATTTAAAAAATATACATATATACAAGGATTATATTTTATCTAGATGTCAAGAAAGTTTGAAACATTATAGTGGTCACTAACTTTAAAAAGTAACCACTAATAAAACTGACTTTACCAGCCACTGGCTATTAACTTAATTTCCCAGTTTTGACCTACATGCTGGTACCATGTCAAACTATCCAATATGAAAAGAGCTATTTTTTAGGAGGTCAAAAAATAGTTGTAATTGTGGATTCAAATCCCCATCAGACAGAAATAAAAAGTAGACAATTATGTTGGTATAATGCCCTTTAAGAAGAAATCAAATTTATTGAAAACATAATTGATTTGACCTTGACAAAAAATGTAATTTGTTTAAATTAATAGTTCTTCGTGAATATTTATGAGTAAAATAATAATTTTAATTTACTTAATACTGATTTATTTGTTTTTATAATAAATTTGGAATATTGATGACGATTTAGTAGTAATTTAATGTTTTCATTTCTTGGTAAGTTGACAAAGTTTATGTTGATTTTGGAATCATTAAAATATATTTATTGATTTTATAATTGCTTGATGTCATTTAAATGAAAATTTATTGTTTTTTCTAATAATTTATAGCTAATTTAACATGTCTTATGATATTCAAATTAAAATAATTGCAGATTTTGTAACCATGATGATGTAAACATAATTTGATGGTTTTTTGTTATTGTATGTATTTTTTTGAAAGCTTGTAAATTCTGACTCTGTCACAAGACTGAAAACATGTAAAAAATTTGGCTCTGTCTACAGGGTATATATGTGTAGCATCCTGAAGTAGTTTCATGGCTCTCAATGAAAACAAATAACTATTGACTTTGTACTATAGAGCATACCAATCTTGGCTACAATTTTCATATTCTAATGTAGTGATTATTCTATTTAAGAGCCGTTATTTTTAAATTCAGACAAAAAAATGATGTTTTGATAGTTGTATTTTTTGATTTGCTTGATTTTTTTTAATGTTGAAGTACATCATATTCAATGAATGTTAAATTTCGAAGCCCTGAAAAAATGTCCTCTTCCTTATAGAAAATGTCAATGTTCAAGATTGTGAATGCCATTTTTCATGAAAAATGAGTGCTATATCCCTGAAGAGCAACAAGATCCAAAATTCTTTTGACATAAACTGTTAGAATAACCCTACCTGCTTATTAAAATTTAGTTGTTTTCATGGGGCATTCTTATTTTACATTGTTATGTTGCCACAAAGTACAATCAAAATGACGCTTTTGTCCATGTTCCGCATTTAATATCTTATTTAAAACAACAGTATCCCAAACTATAGAACATAAAAGTATACTACTAGGACAAGCTAAATAATATAATACTGCATAGAGATATTGTTGCTGTTAACAGATATAAGCCAGTCAAATTGTCATAAATAGATGCAAAAATTCTGCTAGAAGATTTTATGTTTTTAAACTGTTTATGGGGGTGCTAGTAATAAGAAAGTAAGTAAGCAAGTAACAACAAGTAAGTCCCATTGAATGGAGAAAAGTTCAGTTTTAGATAGGTTTTCTTAACACTTTTTGTCCCGGAGGTACTTAAAAATTCCATTAAAATAATTTGTTTTAAAATACATTTAATACATCGATTAGTAGTAATACATTTTAGAATGCGTTATAAATACTACTTTATCTTATCTCAAGAGCATTACTGGTTGAACAAACAATATTTTTAAAAGGACGATTTCTTTTTCACTTTCATTTCTCAGCTTTCTTAACATTGAAAGATTGTGGATGAACATTTTCAATTAAGTATCATTTCTATATTTCTATTGCAAGACCATATTTGTACATTTCGTAATTCAATAAAATTCTAAAAAAATATTTCAAATAAAAAAAAAATGAGTGAAGTTATAAATATTGCACACAATTTCTATAAACACAAATTTAATTAAGAGGCTACTTCAGTCATGAGAAAAGACCCGTTCGCTTATTCTAATCCTATGCAAGATATTTATAAAGATATATTGATTAAAATACAATATTCTTATTCTTTTTCAGTGGATAGATGATCTGCATGCAGGCCATTTTTTTACTTTTTCGATTTTGATTACAGGTTTTTTCTTATGAGGATGCTTTCATTTTCAAAACAGGTTTTGAAAATAACAGTGTCATCACTAAAATTACCTACTGTAAATAAAATCCAAAAAAATAAAAAAGTGATTTTTGCACGGATAAATCTCTACTATTCAATGAAAAAACATTTTAAAATATGCAAATTAAAACAAGATATTTTTAAAAATCTCAACCATGGGATTAGCATTATCGAACGGACCTTTTTGCTTGACTGAAGTAGCCTCTTAAATAATTGTGTACAGCTTCTTATGCAGATTCAAAAGTTCACAAAAATGCTTTAGAAGAAGAAATTTTCACGAATTCATAATTTGGGACATAAAGGGTTCAGATGTACACTGCCCCTAATTGTTTTCTATTCATTTCCTAGTGATCACAAAATATTTTCCATTTAGGAAAGTTCCATTTTAAGGAGGTTTTGCTTTAGTCGGGTTCCTTTATACACAGGTCCATTTTATAATTTACTACAGTATTTGGTTTGCTTAAGGAAATACGGCCTTTATTGCTAAAAGATGTTAACCCCACAAAAAATCCCCCCCCCCCCCGACATGATTTGCTGCATATGGCTCTGCTCCATGTTCCTGTTTCAACATAGTATGAGCTTGATAATGAATATGCAAAATAAGTGCTATTTTCCATATTATACATTAAATCTCTACATATTTCTTCAAATCTGTATATTAATTCACAGCAACAAATAAAACTATACATAGAAAGGGACATATATCCAAAATTTCCAACTCTCGATGAATATAAAAATGCTCTAGTGCTGTATATATGTCTTCTCTACTGTGATACTAAAATGACGTATGAAGGTGGATATACAAGGGGAAGATATCCAGTTCTCTGCAAAAGTGAATTGCTGCAGCACTGGATATCTGCCTCCTTGATAAGTATTCCCTTTACTCTGACCTCAAAATGACGTGAGAGGGCAGATATCCAGCTCTCTGTGAAAGCAAAATGCTCTGTATTGGATATCTGCCCCTTCAGATTTGGGTGTACATATACAGGGGGCAGATATCCAGTTCTCGTCAAAACTGAAATCCTGCAGCACTGGATATCTACCCCCTTCTACTGCGACGTCAAAATGATGTACAGGGTAGATCAGATATCCAGCTCTCGACAAAGACAAAATGCTCTGTATTGTATATTTGCCCCTTTCTGATATGGGGGGGGTATATATACAGGGGGCAGATATACACTGGTGTCCAAAAGTTAAGCATAATTGGTAATTAAGTAATTCTTTTTAAGTAATGAAAGAAATATGATTCGGAATGTGCTGAAACTCCAGGTGTGTAAACAAAATAGTGCGCGTCACATATTTTCGCGAAGAGTTTTCCCCGAAATCGAACAGGGGACCGCCAACGAATTGAAAAAGAACGAAGATCTTTTGGATAACCCTGTCAAAACTAATGTAGCAAAAGCGTTCAAACTGCACATTAGGATTAATTGGCTTATTGTAATGTACTGTGTTAAATTTTACAAGGATAGCATGTATACTCGTAGAGAAATTAAGGTTTTTATAAAAACAGTCCTAAATTTTTCCAAGTTTTTTGCTTATAATTTGCAGAGTTCTTATTATAAAATAATGTTCTTTTCTGAAAATATGACAAACATCATTGTACACAATACCCTGTCATCAGAATTTAAAAATAATAAAAATTGTATGAAAAATGAGTATGTTTAGTAAATAATTTTTCATTGCGCATGCGTCAACGATATCAAAATGTCATTTGCATATTGTGTTAGCTAAATGTATAGAGCAACTTCTGTAAAAGTTTCAAAAACATAGCTTGAAAATTCTGAAAATGAGCGCCTATAGAATCAACTCAAAATCCTTTATTCCCTAAATGAAGCAAAAAGATAAGGGGCTGTATCCATAGTCCATTGTTTAATGCCTACACAATATTGCACGTACAACTATATTTAGGTAAAACCCCTGATTTTTTTGCTTCTTTTAGGAATAACGGATTTTGAATTGATTCTATAGGCTCCCATTTTCAGAATTTCCAAGCTATGTTTTTGAAACTTTTACAGAAGTTGCTCTATACATTTAGCTAACACAATATGCAAATGACATTTTGATATCGTTGGCGCTTGCGCAATGAAAAATTATTTACTAAACATACTCATTTTTCATACAATTTTCATTATTTTTAAATTCTGATGACAGGGTATTGTGTACAATGATGTTTGTCATATTTTCAGAAAAGAACATTATTTTATAATAAGAACTCTGCAAATTATAAGCAAAAGACGTGGGAAAATTTAGGACTGTTTTTATAAAAACCTTAATTTTTCTACGAGTATACATGCTATCCTTCTAAAAATTAACACAGTACATTACAATAAGCCAATTAATCATAATGTGCAGTTTGAACGCTTTTGCTACATTAGTTTTGACAGGGTTATCCAAAAGATCTTCGTTCTTTTTCAATTTGTTGACGGTCCCCTGTTCGATTTCGGGGAAAACTCTTCGCGAAAACATGTGACGCGTACTATTTTGTTTACACACCTGGAGTTTCAGCACATTCCGATTCATATTTCTTTCATTACTTAAAAATAATTACTTAATTACCAATTATGCTTAACTTTTGGACACCAGTGTATAGCTTTCATCGAAAGTGAAATGCTGCAGCACTGGATATCCACCCCCTTTTACTGTGACATCAAAATGACATATGGGGGCAGATATCAGCATTCCCATATACATACATCCAGTAGGTTAAGATTTAGGTGATTAACTTTAATTTTTCTTAGCATAAATCCAAAAGGAGCTGTCAATAATATTTATTGGTTATTAACGCAAATAACAAAACGAACAAAGTACTTGCAATTATTATTAATTTAGTAATTGTTTCTTCTAGGCCATTTGTAATGACTCTTAAAAGTGACAAAATGCAACCTGCCTTTAAAATTAAAAAGTGAAACTTTTTTATGCCACAGTCTTAAAAAAAAATGTCCAAGACCTTACAAAAATTATATAACTTAACGGGAAAAAAGGGGATATTGCTGAACCATGTTATTAACATACTTTTGCAATTAATGTATTTTTAAAAAATTAATGATTTTTTATTTAATAAAAAGTTACATACTTTTTTCTCATTGTTACTATATACATTATGTACATTTTCTTATGAAATAGCGTATTTTTTTGGCGATAACATCCTGCCGTTTTTCCTTCTAAGATGAATACTAAATTATGAATTCTCACTTTAGTAATTAAAACATAAAAATATATATGGGCCATTTTCACCATTCGCTTACATTTCATGGACTTGACAAGTAATGGATTTGACATTTGAAATAAAACTAAAAAAACTATTAAAATGAACTAGCTTTTATATTTTCTAACTTAGATAAGAGTTTACATACCTTTGAAAACTATTTAGTAAACTTACTTAGCAGCTTACATTTTACCGCTTACATTTCATGGTAACTGACTTAACATTTCAAATAAAACTTTTAGAAATGAACTAGCTTGTATAATTTCTAACTTTAATAATAATACACATACCTTCTGAAACTATTTAGTAAACAATATTTAATTACAAAAGTGCAAAAATCATTATTTTAATATTAAAATTTATGGTAAAAGACTTGAAAGTGAAAAAAACTACCAACCTTGATAAAAGCTTATTCTTGCAATTTTACATTGCTTCACAATTGAAGAGTAAAAAATGGCAAGTATTAGTAGCCTGAATAGTTTAACTATATCGCTGAATATTTGCTGCTAACTTTAGGCAACATTCAAAACCTACGAATTGAATATTTCCAGCTGAGCGAAAAATTGCCCAGGCCGGGGATCGAACCCGGATACTTGGCTTACAAGGCCAATGCTTTACCTGTTAAGCTATCTGGGCGATAGCCGGCTGGGATTTTTCACTCAGATTTTTTCGTATGATTACTTTACCAATCAGTTTGATTGTGTTAAAAATAATAGTATTCAAAACCTATTTTGACTAAAATAATCACAAGGTAATGGACTTGACAAAATGTGAGGGACAAAAGATTTCTGGTAATTTCTTAAAGAAAATATCTTTCGTAATATTTTTTTCATTAATATAGAATATTAACAGTTCATATTTAAAATAATTAAACTTTTTAATTTAAAAAAGTTAGCTCAAACTTAAAAAAAAAAAAAACAGTTAATTACACAAAATTTGGAATGGGACAGGCATTTTTGCTTAGAATCAAATTTTTAAAGATTTATATCTCAAAAATTTTTTGTAGATTTTTTTTAATTTTTCATGTTAGAAATGTTCAATAAATTCTTTAGCTAATGCATAGCTCAATTCAAACTTTAAATCTTAATTTATGTTTGAATTTTCTTCTTTTTACTCAGGGACAGCATATGTAAGCGAAAGTTGAAAATGGCCCATATTATATACCCAATTAAAGATTTTTTGTTTTATTAAGTAATGTTAACAATTTAATATTAAATGCACCAACTGATAATTTTGATGAATATAAATATCACTAGTATTTTATAGAGTCTTGCATTATTACAAAATATTAAAGTGTACAACTTTATTGTGTTCTTTTAACTAGTGAAAAAATTTTCTAACTAATAATTAAATTTTATTAATTAAAGTGTAAAAACATAGATTTTGTTAGTTATTAGAAAAGTTTAATTGTTCTGGAAACATAAAACTCTAGGTATCTATTCAGAATTTCAACACTGGGGAAAAAATGATTACATCCATATAATATAAAATCATTTAAGCACATTAGGACAAATGTATTTAATGGAAATAAATCAACATACTGCAACTTACTTTATTTATTTTTTCTTTGGGATGATTTAAAAGTGCAGGAAAATGTGATAATGCATCACAATTCAAAACAACTTGAGTCTGCTCATCAGTACCGGTAACAATATTACCTACTGCTCTTAGTACTGCTGTCTGAAAAATAATTAGTTTTATATAATGATAAAGGTAACAAAATTAAATCGCAAAAATTTAAATCTCACGATAAAAATTACATACTTGAACTTTATCCTCTTTGTGGCTTAATAATGGGACAAGGTGAGGCACAACTAATGAATCAATGACCATCTAAAAATATTTTAAAAATAATGATTATTAATAATAGAAACTTTGTACCACTATTAAAGCTTTAAACATGCTTTAAATGCTTAAATTAACATAAATTTGCAAATTTTTTAATCCCTAAATATTAGTATGTCAATACTGCACTCTTAATTGCAAACATTTTAAGAAAAGCAAATCTAAATTTCAGTTTTCCTGCAAATTTATACAATAAAAACTTCTAATAGATTTACATGCAAATAAGACAGGAAAATATCAGTGAGATATTTTTGTGAGGGATTTGAATTTTATTTTTAAAAAAATACACTAAAACAATTTCTCCAAAACAATTAAAAAAGTTATACTGAATCCGATACATAAATTATGAAATTTTCTTGTTTTTACTATCATCATATTAACTATATATGTTAGCATAAAATAAAAAAAAAAAAAATTGTAGGAAAAAAATAGCAATTTTTCAAAAGAAGGGGGGCAGAAATTTAAATATTATTATTTAAAATTTTATCTAACATTTTTACTGTTCTTTACAATTTAAAACATTATACAATATAAAACCCAGAAAAAGTAAAAAGAATTGGAGAAAAAGTTATTGTTTTTTTATGCAAGAACACAAATTATAAAATTTAGATTAATTTTCCATTCTACAGCAATAAATGGACAGCAATATTTTAAAATAAATTGTGGATTTCAGAATAAAATTTTTAATAATTAAATCAATAAGTTTACTTTTTCAAAGATTACATTTTAATTTATGTAAATTTACCATATAAAGCAAGAGTTAATACTTACATGAACAGTAGACTCTCTCAAATCTGCAATCCTAAACTCTGCAACTCTCTATCATCCGCACATAATTTACAGATGTAAACAATGAAACTTTCAGTTCAGATAGAGGGACAAAAATTGACTTATTAAATTTTATATCAATTCCATATGTATTTTAATTTGTAATTTTTGTTAATATTACTGAATTCATGTTTTTTTCATGAAGGAAGAATAAATTTATTTCTGAAAAAATTCAAGATATTGCTAATATAACTGGTAATTCTAATCTTCTTACCAAATATTTTTATGTATTATTCAAGCTTTTTTGGAAATTAAGTCTGGCTAAACCTGAAATAAAACTTTCTATTTTATGATTTAGATGTGAATGAGTAATATACCTTTATGAGGCAAATTTCATTGAGTAGCTTAGGGAAAATACATTTCCTCTTTACAATGAATATTTAATCATACATTATTTATTATTAATTTCATTTTTGCTTTTAATATTTTAATCATTTTAAAAGTTATCAAAAATTTTATTTGTTTAGTTTATTACTTATTTTAATATTTTATTATATTATAAGCATTCATTGTAGTTTCAGTTGCATTATTAATGACATTCAAATGACTGTTTAAAAAATGTAAACAAAGCAATGACCAGGAATCTGCACAATCTCTGGTCCTGAGCTGTGTGGATTTGAGGGAGTCTACTATATAAAATATTTCACTAAAACAGAACTGACATTTAGAATTCAAGATATATTCCAAGGCCATTGTCACATGAGTAGTATCAATTTTGATGCTCATGGTTTCAGTATTTAAAAAAAAATAACAAAACTGCATTTCTATAGTTCAGGGATGTCACTTGAAAAATAACAAAAAAGAGAAAATTACACAAAGTAAAATTTACATTTTTTCACATTTTCTGCAGAAATTCTTTAAACTATATTGTTTATAATAAACTAAAAACAAAATTTATAACATTGTTTTTTAACTATTTAAAAAAAATGAAAGAAAACCAAAAAAAAATTTTTTTTTTTGTAAAGTTTTAATAATTGCTTTGTTATTGGTCACTTTGGTCAAGCAGTTTGAAATATGCTGTTGATCCACTGTGCAAGAAAATTTATGAGTAAATAAAAATTATTTTTCAATTCACAGTATTTTATAACAGATGCAGTAAGCTCAGTGAGGAATTTTATTTCTCATCATTTGACGAAAATTACAGTTTTATTTCAGGATTATTTGTTGGAAAATTCATTGTTTTGTTTTAGTATTGTTTGGTGAAAATTGTTGTTTCATTTTGTGATCTTTCAACAAAAATCGTTTTTTTTCCGAAATTGTTTGACAAAAATCATTTATTTCTTAATTTTTGAAGAAAATTGCTGTTTTTTCGAGATTTTTTGACAAAAATAGCTATTTTTTTTTCAGGATCATTTGACAAAAATTGCTGGGTTTTTTTGGATTGTTTAACAAAAATCATTATTTTTTCATGATCATTTGGTGAAAATTGCCTTTTTTTTGCAGATTATTTGACAAAAATTCAAGGTTTTTTTTATTATTATTTGCGATCATTTGACAAAAATTGCTGTTTTTTCAGGGACATTTGACAAAAATTTATGTTTTTTATCTGTGATCAGTTAATGAAAATGACAGGTTTTTTTTAGGGCATTCAACAAAAATGACTTTTTTTTGCAGCTGTGTAATGAAAGTCATGATTTTATTTCAGGATCATTTGATGAAAAAAACTATTTTATTTATGGATCGTTTGACGAAAAACACTATTTAATTTCAAGATCATTTGACGAAAAATTCTATTTTATGTCAGGATCGTTTGACGAAAAAAGCTATTTTATTACAGTACCGTTCGATGAAAAATGCTATTTTCTTTCAGGATCGTTTGATGAAAAATGCTATTTTATTTCAGGGTTGTTTGACAAAAAGCAGCATTTTATTTTAGGATTGTTTGACAAAAAGCACTGTTTCACTTTTCAGATTGTTTGATGAAAATTACTGTTTCACTTTCCAGATTGTTTGATGAAAATCACTGTTTTATTTTGCGATCGTTTAACAAAAATGGTGCACATTAAATTTAGTAAATAGTTACATGGTATAGATGGTAGTTTCGATTCTCCTAACATTCTTCTTTTTAACTGATTCAGTCCAACCTGAGGAAAAAACTGGGTAGAGTTCTGCATTGGGTCAGATAACTAGATTTTAATGGACCTGAAATGTGACTTGTGGTTAACTTTGTGTTCAGATCAATTTCAGGCCAGGATTATTACAGTATGTTGGGTAACCTGGATTTTTAGAATTTTTTTTCAGATGAGAAAAGCTATAAATTTTAACATTAATAAGTTTGTATGTTGAATCAATAATAGAAATATAAATGAAGACTATTTTTCCTTAATTACATTAAAATATGAAATATTTTCTTTCATTTCAGGTTGAAGTATGTCAAGTTTCTTGTTGATGAAAATTTTAGTTGGTTTGGGCCGCCTTTAAATAGAATTTTTGGTTCCGTATTAATAGAGAAAAAGCATTTTCTTTAATGTCTGTGTAATTTATCTACAACGTAATTACTATGTTTATAGATAAATTTCAAATATTAGAATGCAAACACTAAAATGATTAATGATTTGCATAAATCTATAATCTGCAAAATTCTTTGGATCATGAATCAAATGCCCGTGTACCAAACCTAGAAGATACACTCTCAAGAATAGAAGTTCAATTTTGACACTTGTTCCATCTCACTCATGTGACATTAGCCTTAATCAACTCATCAACTCAATCTAACTGAATCTTTTAAACAAATATCATTAAATATTTGAAAATTTAAAATCATTTACAGGGATACATATTTAATATAAACTTGATTTAAAATGCAATCACATATTTTCTGATTAATAACAGAAATTCCAAACTTTTTTCTTTTTTTTTTTAATTTTTAAGGCCATATTTAAGAAAATTATCACAAATGTAATAAGAAATGATGTCATTTCACTTTAGTCACAACAGAAATTATGAAGCTTCTTTATAAAAATTACTCATTTATAATAAGTTGGTTGAAATATTTTGTAAAGGTTTCAGAAGAAACTATTTAACTCTTTGCACTTGAGAGGTGATTCTCACTAACCACTAGTGCCCTGTGTAAATGGGTGTTCCAAATGGTTTGAACACCAGTATTTTAATCTAATTTTCACCACCTAATCTAATGGCAGAATAATCTGTGATAAAAAATGGCAAAATAAACTAAGATATTAGTGGTTTTATTTCTCATTATTTCCCATTTTAATTTAAGATTTTTTAACAAATTTCGCATTATTTTGAGATCTTTTGATGAATTTCACTTTATATTTCGAGATTTTTTGACAAATTTCATGTTTTATTTCGAGATCTTTTGACGAATTTCACATTATATTTCGAGATTTTTTGACAAATTTCACGTTTTATTTCGAGATCTTTTGACGAATTTCACATTTTATTTTGAGATCTTTTGGCAAATTTCACATTTTATTTCTAGATCTTTTGATGAATTTCACATTTTATCGTGAGATCTTTTGATAAAATTTGTAATTTATTTAAATATATTTTGACAAAATTTGCATTTTATTTCTAGATATTTTGACTAAATTTGCACCTTATTTTGAGATATTTTGACTAATTTTACATTTTTATGCTACCAAACAAAATTTGCATTTTTTACACAATCTTTTGACGAAAATCATGTTTTTTATATGACCTTTTTATGAAAATGTCATTTTGCACACGATCCTTTGACGAAATTTGCAATTTATGCAATATTGATGAAAATTTACATTTTTTTGTGCTTTTTTGATGAAATGTACATTTTATGGCAGAGGGAGATCTTTTGTGGAAATTCATTTTTTAGCAATCTTTTGAGAAAATTCATGATTTTGCAAATCTTTGAGAAAAATTGCATTTTTTTGTGATCCTTTGGCAAAATTTGCATTTTTTTCTGAAATCTTTTGAAGAAGAGTATTTTTTGTAATATTTTGAAGAAAATCATTGTTTCTGTAATACTTTAAGAAAATTTGTACTTATTTTAAGTTTTAACATTCTTTCATAATCTTTGACATCTTTTGATGAAATTTGCATCTTTCTAGCAATCTTTTGATAAAATTTATGTTTTTCACAAACATTTGTTGAAGTGTGCGATTTTTTTGCAATGTTTGGTTAAATGCCAAACACTGATAAAATGTAAAATAAAGGTTGTTAACAGTGCCATAAAACAGACTTTACAGATTTAATGAAAAAATGGACTTGAATTAAAAAATAATAAGTAATTGTAATTTAACAAATTACAATGACTATTTGGAAAAAAAATTTTATGGCTAAAATTTTAAAGATTTATAAATAAGTTTTATATTTAAATTAATAATAATAACAATTTTTACGATGATCATAATGAGTCCTATATTACGTATACCAGGCATTAAACATTAATATTCCTAGACTAATGATAAAAAATAGATTTACTATATAAGTTTACAGATATATTACTTTAAATATTTAAAATGTGCATTTTTATTTGATGGAGTTAATCAGACAGACTCCTGAACGCCTCGTATTATGTACGACATGGATTAAGCATTAATATTCCTAGACCAACCATGAACAAATTTTAAATAAAGTTTTAGTTTTACAATTTTTGGAGCTGAAAATTTTTAACCTTTTAAAAATCACACATTTCAAATTTTTACACCATTGCACAGAGTAAAAAATTGCACTTTTAAATGAAATTTGTTTGAAATCTTTATCACAATTTGTTTTCAAATTATTAATTTTTTTAAAGTTTTTATTATTTTTTTGTCATTGTGGCAACAGAAGTATTCCACTTTTGGACATTAAACATTGACGAATCAGAGAATGAATAAAATAAATTGTGGAATTCAAACAATAAAAATATTCACTACCCAGTTCTTTATCGAGGACAACAACTATTGTCCAAACAGTCTTTTTTCAAACTATACTTTTTTTTTTTTTTTTTTTTTACAAATATTCTTAGAATCTTCGCCCTTTACAACATTTGCACTTATTCATACAAACATAATAGAAATAAATGTTACAACATTTACTTTTTTAATATATATATATTGGGGGAGAGGGGGGGTTTATATCCCTATAGAACAGAAAAATTATGACAGATGTAACTGTATGAAATATCTTGACCAATTTACTAGTTATGATATTTTTTTGTCTGCAACCAATTTATGAAATTAATTTTTTCCCCCCAAATTGATTGACAAAATTCACTTTCTTTTCTGCTACAAATTGATAAAAATCTTAATTTTTTTCCCATGACAAATTATTATTTTAAGAAAAAAATTGACAAAACTCTCGACTTTTTCTGAGAGATTGATGAAATTCACATTTATTTTTACAAGTAGACATCACATTGCTTAATTTTAAAATATAGACATAGATTTCTGTATTTTTAGACTTATTACATTACTCAGGGATGCCACTCAGAAAATAGCATAAAAGAGGAAAATATGCATAAAGTAAAATTTACGACATTTTTCACAACATATATGCATGGATTTTGTAAACTATATTGTTTATAATAAACTAAAATAAGAATTGCAGCTCTTTTTTGTAATTTTTTAATTTAAAAGAGTACATAAAAATGATTTTTCTTTAATTCACAGTATTTTACATCAATTAATTTAACCCAGCAATAAATTCGATGATTATTCCAGGATAAATAGCACAAATTTACGAGGTTTTTTTTGTTGTTCGTTTCTTTCTTTTTTATCGCGATTTTTTTTTCATCTGACGAAAATAGCAGTTTTGTTTCATGATCGTTTGACGAAAATTGCCGTTTTATTTCGCGATCATTTGACAAAAATCGTCGGTTTATATCACGATTATTTGGCGAAAATCGCCGTTTTATTTTGCAATCGTTTAACGAATATCGTCGTTTTACATCGCGACCGTTTA
Organism: Maratus speculifer; assembly: GCA_964019185.1. NCBI lineage: Eukaryota > Metazoa > Arthropoda > Arachnida > Araneae > Salticidae > Maratus > Maratus speculifer. The sequence goes on from OZ025293.1 coordinate 74,058,870, forward strand.
ACACAAATCGCCGTTTTATTTCGCTATTGTTTTACACAAATTGCCGTTTTACATCGCGATAGTTTGTCGAAAATCGCCGTTTCACATCATGATCATTCGATGAAAATCGTCGTTTCACATCGCGATCGTTTGACGAAAATCGCCGTTTCACATCGCGATCGTTTGACGAAAATCGCCGTTTCACATCGCGATCGTTTCACGAAAATCACCGTTTTCTTTCGCGATCGTTTGTTGAAAATCGTTTCACATCATGATAATTCGACGAAAATCGTCGTTTTACATCGCGATCGTTTGACGAAAATCGCCGTTTCACATCGCGATCGTTTCACGAAAATCACCGTTTTGTTTCGTGATAGTTTGATGAAATTGTTTTATATCGCGACCGTTTGATGAAAATAGAAGTTTTATTTTGCGATTTTTTGACAAAAATCACCATTATATTTCGCGATCTTTTAACGAAAATCGCTGCAATATTTCGCGAACACTTGACGAAAAAAGCTGTTGGATTTCGCGATCGTTTGACGAAAATTGCAGTGTAATTTCGCAACTGTTTGACGAAAATTCCTGTTTTATTTTGTGATCGTTCAACGAAAATCGTTATTTTATTTCGTGATCGTTTAACAAAAATCGCGAAGTCTTAAAAATTAAAAAAAGCGGAAATCCGCCATTTGGCGGAAAAGTGGCATCCCTGATTACTGCTGTATTTTATCCTACATTTATGAAGGAAATCCTAGTTGGTAATACTTCTGGATATATACAAATACAGAATATAAAAAAAATTCTATTGTAGTGAGAGATTAGGAAAAAAGTTAATAATACATACCTGTATTTGGTCATTTCCACCATCAGTTAAATATGACAGAGCCCAAAGAGTATCAACCAGAATCTGCATATAGCACATAATTCATGAAATAATTGAATCATACTTTTAAAATAACTGCAAAATTACAGTAGAGTATTGCTTACCAAACTTTTAGACACACATAAGTTTAGATTACTGAACAGATTATATAAATGATAACTAACACATTTAAATTATGTGTACTTAATATAAATTTAATATCTGTGCATACAACATAAATTTAATATTTGTGCATACAACATAAATTTAATATTTGTGTATGCAATATAACATTTTCTCTTCACACTTCAACCAGGTTTAGGACTGGAAATGGTAATATTCCCTAGGTTATAAATATCTTATAAGATAAGAAAAGTTTTGCTTTTTTTCATCATAAGAAAAATATTCTTTTCACTTTGATGTTTACTGTCAGTGAAGAGATATTTCCTTTATTCATTTTTCTATCTTTTAATGTTACTATCAAACCAAAACATTCATGAAGCCCATTATTAATTTCTCATAATCTCTTACAGATTATAATAGGATCATTCTGATTAATAACTTCTCCGGTTTCCCAACCTTTATATTAGAGAAATTAGAGAATAGCATAAAGCGTGAATTCCACTTTTTTTTATTTAAAAAAACATGTTTAAATTGTAAAATGTAAATAAATAAAAAAAGAGCTCGATAGAAATTTGGATAATTAGTACTCTATGTTTGTAAAACATGTTGTTTGAGCCATAATCACAAAATAATTTTCATTCAGCTTATAAAATTTAAATATTCCAATTCATATCACAAATAAATGATATTTAAATTATGTATGTAAGTAGTATTTTCTTTTAAAAGAACACAGACAAAAATGAAAGTCTTAAGGAAATTTCCAGGACAATGAAAAAAAAAAAAAAAAGGGATAGCAACAACCAGTTACAATCAAAGAGCTATTTATCTTTAGGGGGAGAAAAAAACAATCATGAGTCTGTATATGTAAAAATCCAATACATGTAAATAAAAGTATTTTGACTGTTAAGCAGTGTTTGTAAGATTTTTAAAGAAAGAATATCAGGAATTTAAGAACAACATAATGATTTGCAAGCAATATACCATCAATTAACGAGAAGACGAAAAGGCAAAATGCAAACTTTATTTCAACAAATCAACACATAATAATATTCAACTAAACAATCTAATTAACAGTGAAGTACAAATACAGAAATTTTGAAGGGAGATTGCAATATCGGTGAGAAAACATTGGTTTTTACTACTAATTAACTGGACATTCAAAATAATTTTTAAATAGTTGGATAAGAAAAAAATGGAAACGAAAAGAAAAAAATGGATACTGTAAGAAGGTAGCATTTAGATGATTATTTTTTTTTATTACAACAAAGTAGCAAACAAAGAAAACAATTCTAAAAAAAAATAATTTTAAAGATTTTTAAATTTCTGTGCTAAGAGGCAATAAGGATAGGGGAAGGGGGAATTGGAAATTTTGGAGAAGTGTGAAGATAAAATTCCTAAACAGTAGAAATCTTCCTAAACAGTAGAAATCTACCTAAACACATTGGATTCTCACCCGTAAGAAGGGAATTATCCAACGAAATTTATTGTTTTCTGTCTTAATAAATTCTTAAATGTAATTTCCTCCTAAAAATGCATCTTATTAATCTTTTTTTCAACTCTCCTATAAAGTATTATTATATAACAGTTTTTACTTATCTTGTATAAATTCCAAGATCTTTTATTTGGTGATTCAGTTACATATCCCATTCTAATAACAGACAGTTTCATCTTGTGTGTGTGTATGTATGTAACGTCTTCGGGAGTATTGTAAATCGTGGCATAATAAGGACTCGGGAGCCTCTTGTTGGTTTGAACTCTTTTATTTAGCCGCTCAGCTTACAGATGGAACCGCGAGTTCGGTCGGAGGTCGCCTAGCCGTTTAAGTTGATTATTTAGCGTTTACATGGCCGCAGGTCCTCCAGTCATCTCAAATCTGCAAAGTCTCGTTTTTCGTGCGTGTTCTTGCTAATATGTTGGGGATTGTCATATTTTCCAGCAGAGGGCACAGTTGTGAATTAGGGAGGAACATTTAATTGGTTAAGAAATATCTGGGCAATCTGACGTAATTTAGGTGCGGTTGTCCAGGGCTGCATGCTGATCCTACAAATTAAGAATTGCGCTTACCTAAGCATTTTTAATCTTAAAGAACATCCAAAAATGATCTCTGAAAGTAATAAATGTTAGGCTGGGAAAGAACGTTAACAGGGGCAAAATAGCTTTAAGCTCCAGAATTAAAGTTTAAAAATATTAATTGGGAACTTTAAACTTTTGAATTTTAATTTTAAATTAAAGTTTTAGAAAGGGGTTAGTTTTTATCCTTTCATATCCCCCCCTCCAAGTTGAGGTCCACCAGATTTGCCTGCAAATCTGGGGGGACTCCCCAGGAAAATGGAGAAGACAAAATTGGATAAGAATTTACTTATGCAACTCTAGATTTTAAAGGTTAATACTAAAGTTAAGTTTGCTAAGATGTGAGGATTGAATTTTGCTGCTGGAAAAAATATTTAAAATTTAGAAAAAATATTTAAAATTTAAATTTGAAGTTTTAAATAAAGGAAAAAATTGAAGATTTTAAGTTTTTATGCTAAAAATTTGGGTTATGGCTCTCGAGACGACCTGACAGAACTTTACATAGGAATGTAAAGCATATTATATGACAGAAAATATAAAAATATAAACATAAAGAAAAGCTGGAAAGAAATAATAATTCTGGAAATGTCTTGAGAAAATACAATTATAACATTATACAATTTAAAATCATGACCATGTTTCTTACTTGGAAGTCCTGTAGTCAACAAGTTTGTGCTTTTTAGTTAAAGTCTTTAAGCACATATTTCACATTTTATATGAAGTTAAACTGTCAAAATGTAAGTTTATACAGAAATATAATATATGAAATTGAACATAAAAATAGGAAAAGTAAAAAAATCTTTTTCATAAAATTTGAAAATTATGTGGTTATGAAAAGACATTGATACAGGTAATCTATAAAAGTGATAAATATAAAAGTACACTGATATATTGTTAACGGGAAAATATATGATCGATGCACAACATATTCAAATTATAAAAATATTGGTAAATGTGAAGACTTTGAAAGGTTTCTTCACGTATTTTGAAAATGTGAAAAATGTTAAAAAGATTTTGGCATATAAAATTGATAAAAATAAAAGAATAGATAAATATTAGATACAATAAAAATATGAAAATAATGAAAAATAATATGATGAAGTCTATTTACATTATTTATCCTAAACCGTTTAAGGTTTTAGCAAATCCTAAACCTCAGGGAGGTTTTAGCAAAAATTAAAAAAAAAGAAAAATGAGCTTGGGTTTGACTTTTTGTATGAAGATGCAAATGCAGTTTATCTATAAGTAAAGGTATTTATTATTTTGCAGACTGAGATAGGCTTTACTCAGTGGCATTAATAAACCCAAGTTATCACCTTATAAACTACATCTAGATCTCACTGATAGCTCATAAAAATTTCCTGAGTAAAAAAAATTTCAAAGAACATTTTTCCTTATAAAGGCCAGAATGCTCTTGGTTTTCCTTGCAAATTTTTATGCAAATAGCAAAAATCTTTAAATTTTAAGGGTTTTACTACTGCAAAGGAAAAAACTTAATGAAATAAGAAATAAAAAAAAATTAAAACAAAGAAAAAAAAATAATAGACTCTGGTTCAAAACAAATAGGCCAATGATCCAACGTTTAAAGCACATGGACAACTTATTGACATTTTTGTTGTTATTAGTGGATACTTGTATTTTTATTGAGGGCCCGAGTATCTCTTATCAACAGTTGCCACATTTGCTGAGATGGTAAGTCATTGAATCCTTTTTGTCTGCAGAGGGCTGTTTTCTGGTTGAATTTAATAAATATAAAAAAAAATGTTTTAAAGACAATGGGGTGGAACCATTGTCATCTTTAAAAACTTAATAGGCGGTGTTAGACATTAGTGGACTTACCACAGTTAAAGTGGGGTTACCACGGTCATGTCTAACCCAATGGCTGAATTTTTAGAAAATATCTTTAACATGTTTTTAAAAATTGACAGGGGTAAAATACCTGTTCTTAAATTTGTTTTAATGAAATGGGGAATGTTAAAAATGGAATAATAAAAAATGGTTGGGGTGGCCAACTCACTGGGTAATATACTAGAAAAGGACATAAGGAAATAGGGAAATACTAGAGAAAACAATATAATTTTTAAAGCAATACTGGGTAAAAATATTAAATTAAAAACTCAAATATTAAAATATATCATAATGTAAAATGTAATATTTGGCTATACAAAAAATCTAAAATGAGAAATAAATTGTATAAAATTTTATATATGAAAAGAAAAGCTTGGAAAAATTGGAACTTTTTTTTTTTTTTTCATTATACACAAATAAAACATTTATCAACACAAAAAGGCTAAAAATATGGAATAAAATAATATACAAACTGATATAAATTACTATTTACAAACCTGTGAAAATCTCAATGTGCTCAACTGAATTTATAAGAAAGGAATTAATGAAATAGGACTCAAAATATATGCAAAACAGGACACTAAAACTTGGACACCATCAAATTGCACGTGTATTATTGATAATATTTAATTTAAAAACATGAAAAACAATTGTCTTTATTCTTTGGTGATCGCATTTATGCTTCACCGGATGAACAAGAAAACAAAACTACTGTTGCTTTAATTTATCTCGATTTTAGCGCGTATGAAAAATATCAATCACAAAATTTTCTAAAATGTTAATAATAAACTTTAAATCCTGCAAGAAATATTAAATAAAGCTAATAAAAATCTTAAAGTAATAAAATGAATTTTGTTAAAATCTCTTTAATACCGTAACATCATTTTAAATAAACTACTTTAAAATTACATGAACGCTGTCAAAATTTTAAAATGTTCACTCTGATAACAGTATTTTTTTTTTCTTTTCATGATTAAATACTTTTCATTCACACAAATACTTCCATACTTTGGTACTTTCGGCAATAACACATTCATAGTCAACATAAAATAAAAAATAAAAACATTGTTTAATGTGAAATAAAACATTTTTTTTTTCTTTTTTAACGGGAATATTTTATAAAATAAATGATAGAAATGAAGAATCTCCACTTTTACTAATGTTAGTAGCAAAGGTTAAAGGTAAAATAAACACATATCCTGCACAATAAAACGTCTTTTTTTTTTTTTTTTTTCCTTCAAATTTATCTAAACTTTTAAACTGAAAAAAAAAATCTGAACTAAAAATACATAAAAAGAAAACATACCTGTAAATAAGATTATCCATTTTTTTTTCAAGAAAAACTTAATTATAAAACACCATTTAATTATTATTATTATTTTCATTTCATATAAATTTGAACGATTAAGAAGTAACATATTGTCCTGACCTTAGATCATCCGCTAAGTTTATCATTTGTCCGCTAAAAAAGTATAAATAAATAAAAAAGTTTTCTTCACAGATTCAATGAACGATGAGTCAGTCAATGGCAGGCACTAAAACGCAGACTCCAAACTATTTGTCCTGACCTTTGGCCTTGAAAAGTTCCGTTCTTTATCCGTTTCTCAGTTGATACGAGGGAAAAGAAAAGAAAAGATCGAAAATGAATTTTGAGATGAAGTCAGAATGTCATAAATTCCACAAACATCACTGTTCTACGACTTTTTGAAGAGTCTAATCAATAGAAGTTAAAAGTCATTTCGTTTTTTCTTCAACTGGAGATTGTCGCAGGAAAAATAAATATGTGCGTGAATATCTTTTTCTTTTCTTTTTTTTTTCTTTCGTTTTCTTTTATCAGTTACTATTGTAAGGACGAAAATATTCCTTGTGATCTTCCCGTACACAGTTGAGTAGGGAAAAAAGTCTAGGTGTATAACTTCGAAAGTTAGCATAAATGTCCAAATGTTTTTCTTTTTGAATTATTCAGAGTCTGCATACGAATCATTTGGTTGGTAAATAGCGTTCTGATGAGATTGGTTGATAGCATCTAGATAATCTCATTTATTTCACATAGATACGTACGATTTTTGTATGTTTTGTTCGTCGAGTTTGTGCTATCAAATTAAGCCCGTTTCATTGCGATGTTGTGAACTCTACGACTCGCGATTTTCCCCTTAATAGTCGTAGTCTTAAGTGGTAAGGCAGAGGGGATGGTTCTTCACGCGCAATTTATCCTGCGCGACTTTTAATAATGTAACGACTTCACAGGATGTTGTATAGTCGTGGCATAAGAACTTGACTCAGGAACCTCTTGTACGTTCGAACTCATTTTATTTGGTTGCTCAGCATACAGAAGGAACCGCGAGTCCGGTCGGAGGTCGCCCTAGCCGTTTACTTTGATTATGCGAAGCATTTACATGGCCGTAGGTTCTCCAGTCATCTCAAATCTGCAAAGTCTCGTTTTTCGTGCGTGTTCTTGCTAATATGTTGGGGATTGTCATATTTTCCAGCAGAGGGCACAGTTGTGAATTAGGGAGGAACATTTAATTGGTTAAGAAATATCTGGGCAATCTGACATAATTTAGGTGCGGTTGTCCAGGGCTGCATGCTGATCCTACAAATTAAGAATTGCGCTTACCTAAGCATTTTTAATCTTAAAGAACATCCAAAAATGATCTCTGAAAGTAATAAATGTTAGGCTGGGAAAGAAAGTTAACAGGGGCAAAATAGCTTTAAGCTCCAGAATTAAAGTTTAAAAATATTAATTGGGAACTTTAAACTTTTGAATTTTAATTTTAAATTAAAGTTTTAGAAAGGGGTTAGTTTTTATCCTTTCATGTATGTAATGGTTCACCAAACTTACCACACATACAAGTCTGAAAATTTAGATGAAAATAGTCCTGATGCACCAAAAACTCAGATTTTTAATATTTTCATAATTAGTTGAGATATAAATTAAAAACTCTTCGTAAATGCATTCTTTCCTATAAAAATTGGCCAGTGCATCTGTGCATGCACAACTCAGATCTTCCTTTGAAGCTCACTGTACAGAAAACATAGAATGAGAGATCAGCTATTTTATTTATTTATTTATTTATTTACATATTTTTGGTCATTTTTCTCAATGCACTTTAGCCAAACCATACTAACTATACTAAAATAGGCAACATACTCTTAAATTTAGTACTTTTATGTTACAAAAGCTGCTATCTGTTTGAAATTTTTTTAAGTTGACCTTTTGAAAAAAAAAAAAAAAATTACAAAGTGTCAAATTACTGTTTTGTTTTTGTGTATCCCTTTTATTTTATGATTATGTCTGCTGAACTAATCAAAATATATAAATATTGATTACACCAAATTAAACATCTAACTTTTTTAATTAAAACTCCACCTCGGGTTTTAAATATTAAAATTTTTTTTTAAAACTTTTATATTTTGAAATTTCTGCAGTTTTACCAACTTAAAAAATTCGTACACTTCCGACCATGATACAAAAAACTACCGTATTTTCGGGTGTATAGCCCGCACCCCTAAATCGAACAGTGCAGTAAAAAAAGTTCGTGTATAACCTGCGGAGATGCATCGGTGTATAGTCCACGGGCTATACACCATTTACGAACGTAATTTTCGATCAGTGTTCGAAATTGGAAGCCATTAGTCATAATTTTTAACAAAAATTTACCAAATTTTTTTGTGATGCATAATATCTATAGTAATTTGGCTAAAAAATTACAATTATCAGCATGTAATTTTCAGAAAAAAGGCCGCGGCGTTTACGTGTTTTAAGATAAAATTTCAAGCAATGAGGCATTTACGCGCATTTTTTTTTTTCAAACATGATATTTTCTTCTAAATTTATCCGAAAATTTAAAAAAAAAAAATCGATGATAAATTCAAAATTTTGGACATAAAATGTATACATATCTTATCTCATTGGTTCCCAAAAGGATCGAATCCTCGGAATCGGTGAGAAATGCACCAACTCCGAAAAGAAATGATTCCTCGGACTCTATCTGAAATTAAACGACTCTGGAAAAGTTCGATTCCTTGAACTCATTCCGAAATGAAACGACTCTGTAAAGGAACGATTCCTCTGAATCATTTCCAAAAAATCCGACTGCTCTGAATCGTTCCGAAATGACATAAATCAAGCACTTTTTTTTGTTCTTTGCAACAGGGTGGGGTACCAACTCCAAAAAAGAAACGATTCCTCAGACTCTATCTGAAATGAAACAACTCCGGATAAGTTTGATTCCTTGAACTCGTCCGAAATGAAACGACTCTGTAAAGGAATGATTCCTTGGATTCGTTTCAGAAAAGACCGACTGCTCTGAATTGTTCTGAAATGACATAAATCATGCACTTTTATTTTGTTCTTTGCAACAGGGTAGGGTAGATTATTTTTTTGAAAAATAAACTATATCTTAAATGATCTTAAATTCAGAATTATCGAGGTTGGAAGGTTCCGGATTTAGGATTGTGTACTCTACAAACACAATGGGGTGCTGCAGCACCGATTCGCTAGCAAATTTTTATCTGATATTTTGTTTATAGATTTTTTTTTAGGTCTTACGTATAAGTTGACCCCCCACTTTGAAGTTCTTTTTTTGTCTAAAATTTCATGACTTATAGGTGAATATATACGGTAGCTATTATAGATCTATCAGTGCAATACTTGGCGATAGTTGCGGCAGTTCTTCCAAACTCAGAAAAAACTGTATTTAAGCAGTAAAAAAAAAGCCTTTACAAACATGGGAGAACTCTCTAAATTTCGCGGAATAGCGAAAATAATTTACAAATTTTGATGTTTTTTTCAAATTTTTTGATTTTTAAATGTTGTAGAAAAAATATCACGATTTCCAATTTAAAAAAAAAAAAAAAAAACACTTTGTATAACCCGCACCATGTATAAGCCGCAGTGGCTTTTTGGAAGGTTTTTTTCTTGTATAAGCCGTGGACTATACACCTGAAAATACGGTAGGTCATATCTATGCACATTCCCATTTTGAAATCTGTAATCTGTTTTGAAAAATACAAATAGGGTAACACCCCCAGTAATTGGCACATTAAGAATTTGTCTTTAAACTTCCTTCAATTTTCATTACAAAGAAATAAGATATTTACTTGGAAATATTTTTAAATGAAAGAATGCATATCTGTGCATCTATTTTGCCCACTAAAAGCAAAAAAAATTGAAAAAGTATTTTTATAAAAATATATTTATAAAAAATTGCTGAAATCACCAGTAATTGTCACCTAGAGCACCAATGTGTGACACCTTGTGATCCAGTAATTGGCACAAGTTTATTTTTTTAAAAAATTTTACATTTTGCATTGGGTTTAATCGCTTTAAATGAATTAACTGTAGATGAAGATGCCATACTTCAGGTTTTTGTGAGCAAGAAATCAGCATATTAGTCTGAAATGTGAACACTTTAAAGCAGTACAATATATTAATACCCAGTAATTGTCATGCTGTCCCCAGTAATTGTCGTATGAAGCTTTAACGGATTCCAGTTACTGATAATATTTCATATTTTCAAATAAAAACAAATGATAAACAAAATTAGTCTACAACTTTATAAGTACTTCCAAAACAAGTGGTTTAATCTAAAATTCCTTGCGAATTCCTTGTAATTGGAATAGGTGCCAATTACTCGGAACTAGCAAAATTGAAGCACCATTAATTGGCATCTATCATTAATTCAGAAATCCAAATATTTTGTCGAAAATACTTTTACACAATTAAAGTAACCCTTTTTAACTAAACAAAACTGTTGTCAATTAAAATTTAAAATATATTATAAATCAGATAATAATGAATTGAAAAGAATGCCCTCCTTAAGGCAAAGAAGAAGCATTTGCTTCAAAAATGGCTATTCGATACAAGCCATAATTGTTTCTCTTTCCTAGGCACTATTGTCATCTAGTAGCATAAATCAAAGTTATAATAATTGAGCATATAACTGGTATATGGTCTTGCATTTTTAAAAGAATGGATATAAATATTATTTTAGGACATGTTTGTAGGCTGCGCCAATCACTGGTGCATGCCAATTACTGGGGGTGTTACCCTATCAAACATAAAAAAAACTTATTTTTGATTTTTTTTTTTTTCAATTTTTATTTTCTATTGGTAAATGAACTTACAAACAAACCACATCTATGTTTATTTCTACTTATGACAAAACCTTCCCTTGAAAATTATGTTTTGAAATATGCAATCAGTTTGAAAAATACAAGATTTAAACACTTTAAAAGAAATTAATGTCCAAAATTCATTTTTTTTTTAATCTTTGTTTAAAATTTAGAAAACAAAATATGAACATACCAAAGAATATCAATATTAACCTAGACCTGCCAACCTTTGAAAACGAGAAATCGTAGCACACAAAATTCAAATTAATCTGGAGGTTGGTTGGTGTTTCATGGTCATTTTTCGACATTCTTAAAAGGCCAGTCTTTCAACTCAACTTCTGAAATTTTTTATATGATTTTTAGATTTTTTTTCTTGCTTCACAGCATCTTTTTGACATTTGTAAAAGAAGTATGTTTATTTATTTATTTTTTTTTTTTTTTAAACTTGGTGCAGTAAATTTTGACGATTTTTTTTTTTTCTCATGATGATTCTGCAATATCGAGAGTTTTTTCTCACAATCATAATTCACATTTTTTTAAAATCACAATTGTTTATTAAAATCTGCACTTTTTACCATGAATGTTTGACAAAATTCACATTTCATATTGAAATAACTTGATGAATTTTGAATCTTAAAGCATTCCTTTGACAAAATTAGTGGGTTTTTTTTCCCACTGATATTTTGATAAAATTTGTATTTTTTTTTTTTTTTTTTTTCCTGTGATCTTCTGACAAAATTCAGTTTTTTTTTTTTTTTCAATGATATTTTGATAAAATTCATGTTTTTACTGTGATCTTTTGACAAAATTAATTTTCTTATGAGAAAAGAAAATATATCCATATTTCCCTCTATGTTTTTGTCATTCCATTCAACCTTTTTCATTCAGTGCATTATTTTATTTAAGGGCCATTTTTACCATTCGCTTACATTTCACGGCAATGGACGACATTTCAAATAAAACTATTAAAATGAACTAGCTTGTATATTTTCTAACTTAGATAATAATTTACATACCTTCTAAAATTATTTAGTAAACTTAGCAGCTTACATTCCATCACTTACAAATAGGGTACCAGACTTGACATTTCAAATAAAACTATTAGAAATGAACTAGCTTGTATAATTTTAAACTTAAATAATAATACACATACCTTCTGAAACTATTTAGTAAACAATATTTAATTACAAAAGTGCAAAAATCATCATTTTAAAATTAAAATTTACGGTAGCAGACTTGACAGTGAAAAAACAAACTTCGATGAAAGCTTATTCTTGCCACTATTACATTGCTTCACAATTAAAGAGTAAAAAATGGCAAGTAGTAGTTGAGTAAATATTTTAACTATATCTTGGAATATTTGCTGCTAACTTTAGGTAGAATTAGAAACCTATTTTTACTAAAATAATCACAAGGTAACGGACTTGACACAAAGTGAGGGACAAAAAATTTCTGTGAATTTCTTAAAGAAAATACTCTTGTAAACAATTTTTTTCCATTATTATAGAACACTAACAGTTCACATTTAAAATAATTAAATTTCTTTATTTAAAAAAGTTATATTAGGTTTAAAAAATAACAGTTAATTACTTAAAACTTGGAATGGGACAGGTATTTTTGCTTAGAATCACAATTTTAAAGATTTATATCTCTAAAACTTTTATTGATTAAAAAAATTTTTCATGTTAGAAATGTTCAATATAATCTACTTTAGTTAATGCATAGCTGAAATCAAACTTTAAATATTAATTTATGTTTGAATTTTCTTCTTTTTACTCTTGGACAGCATATGTAAGCGAAATTTGAAAATGGCCCTTAACATTGCTTGTGTAAGTTTAAAGTTATCTTGATAATAAACCCTACTTATTTACTTTTATCTATTTCTAAATATTTAAATTTCAGTAATTCAAGTTTCAATTTAAATATTTATATTATCATTATTTTTGCGTTTAAATATTAACTTATACCTATGTTATCTCTTTTATTATTTCACTTCAGCATAATTAATTATTATTTGTAGACATTTGCTTACTTATCACATGTTGTCAATAATCAT